>CAJNSZ010000615.1:0-17877 GCA_905329745.1 Rotaria sp. Silwood2
AACATCATATATATAAATTATTCAATATACATTTTTTCATAGATAAGAAGTTATGCAAAGAAAGTAGAAATTTTTATTCGATGTTTAAATTATATTGATATAAATAAGAAATCTAAGATTTGATCATTGTAAAATATGTCAAACTCATTCTTTCAAAGTATACTAAACTTGACGTTTATCATAACAATAGAAATTCGCGTAAATATAAAAAAAAGAAATGGTAGAGACTGTTTTCAGCATAGAAAAGAAAAGCACGAAGTTTCATTTAACGAATAAAACTGTGAACTTTTCTGCAATGTTGATAAACTGCATCTTTTAAAATAAAAACTTACTAATCTCTTTTTTTTTCAAACAGAAAGAAGAAAAGTTTTGGATTAAATTTGATCACTAATTGAGTTATACACATTGTATGAAGTGATCATAACTTTGCAAACGTTCGGTATGTTGAAAAAATAAAAAATAAAGTATGTGTGAGACATATCCTAACTGTTTTAGTAGAAAGACATTATATCAATAGAATATTGTTCGACAAGAAAACAACTATTGCATTAGGATCGTCACCACAACGAGAAAAAAAAGAACAGAATTTCAACTAATTTTAATAAACATGAATTTGAAATGAAGCTGTATCTATGTTTATTCGGAGATTCACATAAAATATAAAATGAGTCAACAAAAAATATTTCTTTGTCTCCATGTAATTTTTTTTCTCGATATGTTGAAATCAGAAAAAATTAACTAGGGTGTGGGTGTGGGTGTGTGTTTCTTCTCCTCACATCCACACATCCACCCACATCCGCACACCCACACCCCGCTACAAACTAACTGATAATTTCAATACACAGGTAAAAATATGAGTTGGCTACTATGCCAATTTTCTAGTATTTTGCCCGAAAATCATACTGAAAAGTTCTGTTCCAAAATAATTTTTGTTTTTTCTAAAAGCCCTTGCAATTAAAGGATTTCAACCTTGCTAGCAAAAGTTAGTCCGAACCACAAACAGTGAGGGGTAGTGCACATCTCTATCCATTTGGGCCCATAATCATAACAATACATTTTTTATGTTCATCCAAATCAAAAATATAGTTTCAGCTTCGTAATCAGCATAAAAAACTGAGTATAAAAACCTGGTTTCATTAAATGAAAGGCAAATAAGTTAAAAAACATCTCATCTAGTACAAATAACTGAAAAATACCTCAAAGTATACTTTCATAGTCACATGTGTGGCTGTTTATGAAGAGAGGTTAAAAGAAATGCTTTACTTCATATAGAATCGCTGAAGTCTTAGCTTCAAATATATCTATTGATGTGTCGTTGAATTTTGTATAGTTGTCGAAAGAATCACGCTGCTTGTGATGTCGACAGAAAAAATATATAAAAGTGTAAAAAATGGGGTTTGTGTGCTTTGGATTTCATCATCATAACCAAATGCAATACAGAAATGAATAGCATATTCGGAATCAGCGCAAAAGCCTACGTCGGAAAGCATATTTTTTAGAAAAAAGTTTTTCTAAAAAGTATGCTTTCCGACGTAGGTTTTTGCGCTGCTTTGTATAACATTTTTTGGAAATGCTTTTCTTCGTAACGAAAGAAAGAAAGACAATAGTTCAACGTTTCGATGATCTATGACATCATTTTCAAGATTTATTAAGTTGCTTAGGAAGTCGTACAAAGAAAAAAGAAAAAGAAAACGAAAGATATAACAGAAGTAAGAGAGAAACAACATTATTTAACGATTTTAAGATTACTGCTAATGATCGAGGTTAGGTAGCTGAACTTTTGGTAAACCATCAGGAAAGACAAGTAATGGTACCGAGTGTGTTGTTTTATTAAATCAGGTTCATAAGCCTTGATCAGTGGTGATTCTTTAATCAACAGACGATAATAATGATTGTCTTACCATACTATTTGAAAATTACTCCAGTTCATTCGATGACCTCTTTCTTTTTCATGTTGATAAATTAATGACTTATCCATCTTCATATCGTTGTTGGTATCATCTATTAATGTTATTGCTGTTTTTGTTGTTGATAGTGATGATGATGATGTTGTTGTTGCTATTTTATTTTTGTTTTTAATTCGTGATGATCTTCTTAATTATAGTTGTTGGTTCGAATCATTACTTTCATGGCTGTACTCTTGTTGTTGTTGTTATTGATAATGTGTTATAGGTGCGCCATGTTCATATAATCTTCGTATACATTGCCGTTCAGTTTTGCCAATATACGAATGTTCACAGTCATTACATTTAATATAATATACTACATCTGATTGTATATGTTTAGCAATTGGATCTTTGGTTTGGAAAAATGTTTGTATTGATGGTGGTGGTTTGAAGAAGAATTGGATGCCGAGATCAGGTGTCTTAGTTTGTTGGTAAGGTGTTTAATTTTGTTTTTAAGACCTAATGTTGATGATTGAATAAACGGTATCTCAACATATATTTTCTTTTTATCATTTTCAATTATTGATATACCTAATTTTGTAATTGTTTTATTTCGATGCTGACTTAATTTAATACCGATAATTGTATCGATAAATGATAATGGATAATTATTGAGTAAACCAAATCTTCTTATTTCATTAAATTCATGTTCTAAAAGTTTATATGTTGAACATATGTTAAGTGCAGGATTAACCATACTAACAATACTGGCTGTCTTATATTGAATAGGAACATCAGAATTCCAATTTGTCAATACACCAGTGAATGTTGGCTTACGATAAATTGTTGTCTCGAAGCATTGTTTTTTCAGATAATCAAATAACTTGTACATCGAGAAATTCCAATTTATCATTATCTTCAATTTTTCTTGTAAACTTAATTGATGGATGAAATTCATTAAGAATGGACAATATGTTATTTACATTTGCATCTTTATTAATAACAACAAATGTATCATCTACATATCGATACCATTCACATACATCTGATTGTGTTAATCTATCCATCAATGTTGTTTCCAAGTGAGTCATGAAGATATCACCAATCACTGGAGCTAAAGGTGCACCCATTGCAACACCATTATATGTTGAACATACATTTTGTTATTAAAGGTAAAATGTGTTTTAGATGTAACTTCTTCGAGTAGAGTTCTAAAATCAACATTCTCCTTACATTTACGACATTGTTTTATTCTTGGTAGTTGCAGACATGATTTTGCACATGTCGGATACATTTGGTCAAGAATAAAATCCATTGTAAATGTAAGTGGAACATTGGTAAAGAGATTTACTACATCAAATGAAGCTAATATCTTATCCATATTTTTTGATGATTTAATTTTGTTTAAAAAATCAAAAGAATTTTCAATAACATATGGACTTGTTCGAAGATGTTTTAACCGATTTCTAAGCATTTTACGTAAACCATATCCAACTGTTTTTATTGCAGACGTAACAGGACGTAATGGATAATTTTCTTTTGGTTTATGTAATTTTGGTAAATCGTAAAGACGAGCTGGTCTTGAACCTATTGGTTTAGCCATATGATATTCTTCATTAGTAATGAAACCTTCTTTAAGTAATCTTGATAACAAACAATTTACACGATCTTCATTTGTAATGATAGAATTCTTGTAAATACGTTTGAATTTCGATTCATCTTCAAGAAGAGTTTCCATTTTTCTAATGTAATCATCTTTATCCATTATAACTATGCCACGTCCTTTGTCTGGTTTTGCTATAACAATGTTGGTATCATTAGCTAATGATCTTAGTGTTTGTTTGATTTCTTTGCATTTTTAATTATTCATATTCATTTCTAATTGAGCTTTCTTCTGAAATGAATTAGCTATTGAACGTAATTCACCTGCAGCACTTAATTGAGCTGATGTTAATTTATGTTTAATTTGTTGCTGTGGATCTTTACGTTCATAATGACGATAATCAGTTTGTAAATTATTTAATTTTGATAAAAAATGTTTCGTATTACAAACAAATCTAGAATTATCAAATTTACCTGTTGGATAAACATGATGAAGACCATGTTTAAGTGCATGTTCGTCATCAGTTGTTAGTTGCCGTTGAGATAAATTTGTTATTGTTTTTACATCATTTTGTGATTTACCATAATTTTTACTATTCTTTGGAAGTGATGAAAGAGTGATAGAATTATGTTGAGATTGTTTCGGGTGTGGGTATGGGTGCAACAAAAGAGCAACATCCGCACCGATACCTACACCACACCCACACTACACCCATATACCACACACCCACACCCCGCACTCATGTCTTACTCAAGAAACTCAATATAATCATATTTCTTTTCTTCCTTGACCCAACCTCAAGACGTGACAGTTCTTGAAAGGCAACACGTCAAAAGAAAAGAGAGAGAGATCATGCGGTCGTTGTATAGTAGAGGGATCTATACGACATGAAGAAAAAGAAAAGATATAAGTGACATGGCAGATGATATGGCCTATGACGTTACAGATCATAACAGATAAGATATTGTTTTGTCAGAGAGTGGACAAATGGTTGGTGAGAGCATACTGTAGCACAGTTGTTCGGTGCGTGTATTGTTGCATTTCAAAAGATAACAATAGTGAATTATATGTACACATGATTCGAGTGGACAGACACTTTTGTTGATGCATAAACAACGCGTATGTCGCAGATCAATTCGAGATTAATCCGTGATATATACATATGAACTATGCGTAGACAAAGATAGGCAAAGAAAAGAACAATTATGTAATATAAGAGAAAGAGCCGATATAGACATACCATTCTCTGTACATATCAAGACATTTCGCATCCAGCCTTTGCACGTACACACAATTTCAGACTCGAATATGCATAAATTACTGAAAGGATATATCGCAAAAGGGAAAGGAGTGCACGGATTGCTTGAGTAGTAAATAATCTTGGCACGAAGATAGCATCTGCGACAAGCAATAAATGAATTTAGAGTCACATATATAGAAAGAGATATCAAGTGCTGAGTCTACCAACAGTGAAAGGTTGCTTATAACCTGAAAGGATCAATACAATTCTGACGGATTTGAAACAGTGAAGAATAATCCGATAACACAGCGAAAAAAGAGCTGTTTTGAATTACATACGAATGCCATTGCCAATAACACTAGAAACGTGATTACAGAGAAAAGTGCAAAAATCATTGCCTAGGACTCTGAATCGATTAGTAAAGATTGACAGAGATACCCAGGTCGAAGATTCCTGTCACCGGATCCCGCAGGATACTGGAGGAACGATGCGGGAAAACACAGGAAGTCACCGCAACAGGGTAGCAGTATTCCGGCCGGAAAATGTTTGGATTGTTTTCGGTGACTTCCGGGCAACTTCCTGCAGAAAACGGGAGGAATTTGACCAGAACTCACCGGAAAAAAATCTGAACATTTTCCGGCCGGAATACTGCTACCCTGTTCCGGCGACTTCCGGTGTTTTCCTGCCGGAACCCGCCTGTACTTTTCGACCTCGGTAGATATATAGGTGTTATCAAGTAATCAAATATGCTCAATTGCTCAACTAATAACGTTATGATATTCGGCAGATTATTCCACCTTTATGGTTGAGAGATTTGAGGCGAAAATTTTTCAAATTTACCGTCAGTAGCTTTTAGGAAATTTTTCCTTTATCTCAGGAAAAGGTCAGAAAAGCCTGAAAGCTTTAGCGTTTATAGAGCCAATATTAGGTTACAATTTGACTAAATTGAAATTAAGAAAACACGTGATCAAAATAGTTAGTCAGTGGTGTATATAAAAGCTCTTCAATAACTTCTATAAAGCTATTGAAGTTTTTTTATTATCAGCTATATGGGTACCCCATCTAGTCTCTTTCTAACGGTGAAAACCGCAATCCAATAGCTATCAGCATTGCCGAGTTATTCAACAAACAACCAAATGCATTTTATTTTGAAATGGATAATAGAATTGTAACTGCATAAACTTATATATATATATTTTTCATTTGAATTACTTTCTTCTAAATCAATTTCTTCTTAGTCTTCTAATGTTTGACTATCAGCATTTTCCATGTTTGAACCACTTTCTTCAACATGAAGATTATTATCATCACTTTCATCCTCAAATCAATTAACCTCCAAAACTGTATGTTTTGATCATTTGAACGGTTTTACTCAAGTATAAATGAAAACTGCGGGGAAGATAAGAAGGAAAACTTCATTTTTTTTTGTTTGAAAAATTTATTCTGTAACAATCGCAAAGAAAGTTGCACTTTTTGGCTTTTTAGTATAAAACTGAGCTTTTTTCGATGTTTCTGCGTATAAAAAAAGATAATTTTGCCTTCTTAAATTGTGCTGATTAGATGCATGACATTTAAATTCACAAAAACAATGTAAAAAATGAAAAATGAAAAAAAACTGAAAAATTTTGGGTCGGAAAAGGGGAGGATCTCCTTAAAGTAAAGTTAATTACCATATATTTGGTATGCATTGATCTGATGGAGAAAAAATGTTGAGAATGATATTAATGCAATTTGAATAGGTTATGCGCATAGCATAACGATGATAAAGGTAATAAAGCTAGAATAGATGCATTTTCAATAATTTTCACTTTAACCTTCTTTTTTTTATTATTATAATTGCTTTTTCTTTCTTCGATCTTTTTTTCTTTCCACTACATCAATATCAACCTTTTGATTACTTAACTACTATCGCTGCAATCATTCAAAAAGTAAATTTCTATGGCTTGATTGCAGCGAACAACAAGATATACGAAAATCACAATAGAAACCATCACTCGAATTAATCAACATATTAATAAAGTTCTAATGGCATCTCAAGATGAAATTCATCATCAGCACCAACATAAAAATGTTCAATATTCAAAATCAACCTTTGCTGTTCTATTAGCTGCCTTTTCTTCCCTGGCTGGGTGGTTTTTTGGATATGATCAGGGTGTGACTGGTGGAATGGTTGTCATGAGTTCATTTAAAAATGACTTTTGTATTGATGTATACGCCAATGCAAGTGTTTGTGATCTTCCAGTGGCTGCTTTGCCTGCCGATTACAGACGATTTATAGTATTCTTTACGTTATTGTATAATCTCGGTTGTTTTATTGGTGCTATATTCATTTCTGCATTTGTAGCTGAAAAATATGGACGTCGAGCCACTATTTTCACTTCAGCAGTTCTATTTTTAATTGGTACTTTAATTGTTATTTTTCCACCAGGTGGTTCGAAAAAGATAATGATTTTGATACTTATTGGACGAATTGTCGAAGGAGCAGGTGTTGGATGTTCTTCATTTTCTTGTCCATTATATGCTTCTGAAATAGCTCCAACAAATTTACGTGGAATGCTTTCTGGATTTATGCAAATGACTATAGTAGCCGGCTTATTTGCTGCAAACGTCGTTAATTTCTTAATCCAAGATCATAAATGGGGCTGGCGATTGTCAAATGGAATTATTTTAATCGCTCCAATTACAATTATGGTCGGTATATTTTTATGTCCTGAAACTCCTCGATGGTTATTTAAGAATAAGAGTAGAGAATCAGCAGAGAAAAGTTTACAACGTATTCGTAGAACAGATAATGTAACTGCTGAATTAGATGCTATTGCTGATGCTATACAAAAAGAAGGCAACCAACGTTCGATCAAAGAACTATTTACAACAAAGAAAATGCTTCAAAGACTTGGTATAGGTATGAGTGTACATATTTTAGCACAAACATCGGGTATTAATGTTGTATTTACATTTGGTGGTATTATATATGAAAGTATTCTTGGAAAGGGTATCATATCATTATTAGTTTTGTCTGGTGCACTTGTATTCAGCACATTTCCAGCCTTATTCTTATTTGATAGACTAGGACGTCGAAAACTTCTCATACTTGGCGCCTTTGGCATGGTAGTTGGTCATTTTGTAGCAGCAACAGTATTTACTATAGGTTGTGGCGTAATCAAAACTATCACCAATGACACTACAATGAATCATGAAATTGTGAATTGTGAAAGAAGTTCTGGTATATTAATGCTTGTCTCGACAACTATTTTTGTATGTTTTTTTGCAATTTCTTGGGGACCAGTCGCTTGGATTTATGCAGCTGAGATTTTCCCTCTTAATGTTAGAGCTAGAGCTGTTTCAATAACTACAGGAAGCTCCTGGTTTAGTTGTGTCATCATATCATATGCACTCGAGCTAATAAATCCATTAGGAATACATGGAGTATTTTATCTTTTTGGTAGCTTTTGTTTATTGGCTGCAATATTTGTATATTGTTTTTGTCCAGAAACGAAAGGAGTTTTACTGGAAGATATTGAAGAAGAATTTGATAATTTTCAGTTGAAGAATAGAACATTAATAAAAGTCTTGCGAACATCATGTCAAAGGAAATAAAAAGAAGGAATAAAATCATTGATGTACTTTGTTTGATGCTCCCTGCTTATTCTGAATATGTCATCTTTTACTTCTCATATCTTGATTTCATGGTTTGTTTATTCATATAATGTTATTCTTTACTTGTTATCTCCTTTCTTTCACTTTCTTCCAAAGTGACTATTTATCGTTGATCATTTTGTCGTTTATCTCCTCTCTTCTCATATTTAGATTGTCTTTTGCTCTCTCTCTCTCGTTTCAATGATTTATTCTATGTAGGAAATAAATCTACTGGAAAGAGAAGGACCGTAAACGGAAAAGAAACAACGAGACAATACGGAAAAGATTTGAACAGATGGAAGAGGGATAGGGCTCCTAAATTAAGTCTTATGCCCTAATCATACGAAGATGAATTCAATTTGCATGAAGATTAGCTAGAATATACGATAAATCTTTATTTGAAGTGATGTCGCTGTGATTTTTTTCCTTTTTCAATTGCTTGTTGAAGTAGGAATATTGCGTGTTTTTTTATTGTGAAACTATTGGTGATATTAAGTATATATTCTATGGATGTGTATGTGGAAAATCCCAATGCTGCCATTAAGGTTTTATTTCGGATGATTTGTATCCGTTTCTAAATTTTTTCGTCTGGTGTCAAGAGAAGCGAGGAACCTTATATAATAATTAATCCAACCAAAGATTTGAATAGATTTATCATTATGTTGTTGTTTGAATTTGAATTTAATTTAAAAATAGAAGCAGACTTATTCGTGGCGCTACATTGAATAAAAAAAGTATCACACGGAACTTATGAGGTTTCTGGCATTTTACTACATCTTATGAAGTATCTTATGGCGTAAATTTCTGCGAAAAAAACGCATTCAGACAAAGCGCTTCTCCATACTCACGAAACGCGTTAATGGTGGCAGATTTCACGCGTGTTACACCGTGTATACGGAACGGATGGAAACAAATAGTTTTCGGCAGTGTTTCGCATCACTTTTAATAGCAACGCGAAACGTATTAAACCAGTCAGCATTAATACGTTTTATAGCATTTCAAGAAAATGCTGCAAAACGCTGTGATGTACGTATACTTTCACAGTGTTCGTTTCAGAAACAAGAAAACGCGTTTTGGGGTGGCGTGTGAGTGTGGGTATGGGTGTGGGTGTGGGTGTGGGTGTGGATGTTGGTATGGCTATTGGTCTTTCTTCTATACACACTCATACCCACATCCACATCCACATCCACATCCACACGCACATCCTCACACACCCACACCCATAGAATATATACTTAATATCACCAATAGTTTCACAATAAAAAAACACGCAATATTCCTACTTCAACAAGCAATTGAAAAAGGAAAAAAATCACAGCGACATCACTTCAAATAAAGATTTATCGTATATTCTAGCTAATCTTCATGCAAATTGAATTCATCTTCGTATGATTAGGGCATAAGACTTAATTTAGGAGCCCTATCCCTCTTNAAAAAATACAAATCGGGGAACAGAATGAATAAATTATGACTTAGCTTTACCAGTATTTAGTATTCCTGTAGAATATTGCATGGATAAATAATCATCATGAAATACTTAGGGCAGTCCAAAATCAGGGGCCTCATTTTCTTATTTCTCTATAGAAAGCTGAAAGAAGTTTTCTATCTTGATATAATGGTAGAGAAAACGATGCTCTATTTTTCTATGCCATTTGATCAGTATTTAACTAATATCATAATAATAAAATTTCAATAAGAACTCTTTTGGTGTAAAACTTCACTAACAGGCGAGGCAGATTAATATGCTTTACATTTCAATTTTAATCACTTAATACGTTATTTTAAAAATTAAAATATGTCACAAGATGTAGCGTGAAAAGCCCTACATTTTACGAAAGAACAGTTTATTTTATATATGAAATAAGAAAAGCATTATTTTTTCGGATCAACAAAAATCGGTCGCACAGAATTTTGGTGTTTTTTGAAAATAAGATATACACAATTAAAATAAACTTTACTTTGTAGATTGTAGAAGTTTTCACGCTGCATCTTGTGATGTATTTTGGTTTTCTTAAATAAAACGTATTAGGCGACAAAAAGATGCAATAAGCAAAAATGAATTTATCTTGTACCAAAAACTATTAATTCCGCATGATCAACAATTGTTCGCTCAAAATTTTGTTCATTTTGAAAACAAAAAATGCAACTTAAAAATAATTGGCCTTTTGTAAATTGTAGAGCTTCTCAAGCTGCATCTTATGGTATACTTTGTCTTTTAACACAATGTATTAAGTGATTACAACATTTAATATACCTCACCCGTTAGTGAAGTTTTACACTAAAAGAGTTCTTATTGAAATTTTATTATTATGATATTAGTTGAATACTGATCAAATGGCATAGAAAAATAGAGCATCGTTTTCTCTACCATTATATCAAGACAGAAAACTTCTTCGAGCTTTCTATAGAGAAATAAGAAAATGAGGCCACTACTTTTGGACTGCCCTAAGTATAATTACCTGGCAAAATCTTTCTCACTACAACCACGATAGCAATTATAGCACGCCGAATTTTCCCAAAGCAAATAATATTCTAAGAAAACAGTAGAATCGACACGCAAGTGAAGTTGTCATACAATTCGAGTATTTTGATCCTCGATTCGCTTAACATCATGCTCCAACTGTTTCAACTCATGTTCAAAGTCGACCTTGACGCGCTCTATCCAATGACGAAATCAGATTTTTTAATAAACCAAATCGTTCGCTCACAATTTCAAAACGCTGAAAGATGTCTTTAGTAACAAAGTCAACCACACAGTAATTCCACCCTCAACTCTCCAAAGAACATGCTAAATATGCTGAAAAAAGTTTCAAGTAGTACTCCACCAGCTTTCTCCCACTGATGAAATTCAAACTTTGATTTTCTGTACTATTCGCGAGAAAATCTTGAAAAATCATAATTATCAGTGTGTTGCAATGTTTCGACCATCTCACTTTCCCAGGAACTTTTTCCAAGTACCTTTGGATGAGCTTCATTTGAACCTTCTTTGGAACACTTCGATGATGGGTGTGGGTGTAGGTGTTTTTGTTTCCCGAACTCATACCCACATCCACCACCCACCGATACCCTCTTTTACACATGTTAAGAGCTATTTCTCAGATATTCGGTATGAGAAGATACATTAGCATCAATTCAATGTTACAGTCATTTATTGTTATAGTCATATCTAAACGAAAAAATTCTACAACTTCAACTCTGCAAAATACTCAAGTAAGAGGATGCGATGAAAGAAAAATGACAGGTGACTTTTGTCCGAAAATCGTTCTGTCAATGGGTGTGAGTGTAAAAATTCAAATTTTTCTTCAGATCAAGAGCGAATATGAAAATACAACTGTTGCTATTATGATGTCACATTTTTTCAAGTTCCACTCAATGTACACACTTTTCAGACTATGTATCTATACAGGCTGAAAAATGTCATTTGATCGTACTATTTTCATGATACACAAGAAAATCTGTTACTTTAACATTAAAGCCATGTTTCGGACGTATCAATACACATAGTTGTCGTCTTTCTTTTAGTTAACTTCTTCCTCTTACAATACTTTGTTTTCTTTCATGCGATGTTTTGAGTATCATGTCATTGTTGGCATATCGATTTCATACTTCCAAGCAGCTAATGTTTTTCGTTCAATTTTTAAGATATATTTTTCAGATAAAACAGTATTGAAGGCACTTAACAGAAGAATAATTATTTATCTAATGGATTCTAATAGGATAGAACATCCATCATGGTTTAATACAAGACAGATTGAGTCTGATTTATATTTAACAACAGAAGATTATTATTATTACGGCAATCGTTCGAATAGCTGGCTTATACGTGGAACAAGTCGAGATGTTATTATTGATACTGGTCTCGGTCTGTGTAATTTAAATAAACATTTAGAAAAACTTGGATTATTAGATAGTAATCGCCAATGTATTGTTATTTGTACACATTCTCATTTCGATCACAGTGGTGGTGCACACCATTTCAATAATGTACTAATTCATCAAGGTGATTATGAAGGATTGAGTACTGGTGACGAATCAGCAACACTAAACTGGTCTCGTCCATCACATTATCATGCTCAACCATATGCAGATTTCTCTGCAGATCAATATAAAGTTCCACCAACAAAATGTACGCCTATTGAGGACGGTCATCGAATTAATCTTGGTGCTAATGATGATGACATAGAAATAATACATGTACCTGGTCATACACCTGGTAGTATTGTTTGCTATTACCCAAAGAAAAAGGCTTTATTTACTGGTGATTTCGTTTATGAATGTGAAAATGGTAAATATCTGTATGATCATTTACCAACATCATCAATTCATGATTATTTAAAAAGTGCTGAGTATATGATTGATTGGTTAAATAAGCATAAGGAAGTAGAAAAATTTTATCCCGGACATTATGAGACACTCAATAGAATGCGTTTTGAAAAATTATTGGAACAATATATTTATTCAAAGCAATAGTTGGACAGGTCAACCGGCACTCCTTCATACATTTGAATGATGTATAAAGCTTTTCGTTTTAATAAAAACAGAAGAACCTACAGGTTATCTCAGATTAAGACTTGAGTAATCCAATATGATACTGCCTTTTCCTCCGAAAAGGATGTGGGTGAGTGTTCTATTCATATTCGCCCACAATCACTCTATGTTTAGATTTAGTGTTATAGCTCCTTAATGATGGTTACAATCGGAGAGACGAAAATATATTTTCGTATAGATAGAAGAGGATATACCTTCGTCACCTCGATAATAGATAAAATGAGTCATAAATGTCATTTTTGATTATTTATTATTTAAAAACAACAAACTGTTATTTATGATAAATAATTTGTTTCAAACGAATCTATTTCTAATAAGTTATAGATAATAACATTAGAAAGTCTTTCTTAGTATATATTAAAAAAGATAAAAGAGAAAATTTGCATTCGAACAATTTTATCTGTTGTTCTTTGGAATTATTGATTTATTTTCTAAATGATTCATCTTTGTTGCAGATTAAATTAATTAAAAACTTTGCTATTCACTGACTATTTCGGCATAAATACCCGAAGATCGATTAAGATCAAGTCAACATATATTTAGTTACTTTCTTTTAGGCGCTTGCTGGATTGTTGATAATAGATTTTGTTACATTTATAAGATTTATCCAGAGAAAATCTTGTGATAGATGTATATAAATTTTGTTATTGTACTTTTTTCGAAAAAAAAGAAAAACAAAGGGTCTTGATCAAAATTAATCATTAAACGAAAAAGAGAAATATGATAATTTCTTTTAGTTTATAGTTATATCATATCATATTTTAAATAATGATTAAATTTAAAGAGAAAATCTTGATATTTGAATATCATACCGACTATTTAGAAAACGTTTTTGAACCATTAGATGTTGCGGTTCGACTTTTTTAGGATTAGTTCTGCCAAAAATGTCACGATAAAGAAATTGTTTTTGATTGCTGGACTAATTGACAAAGATTTTGTTCAAAAACAAAAACATGTTCATCCAAATAACAAGAATTTTATTCGTCTAAGAATAACTATATTCGAATTTCATACTGATAGGTTTAGGTGTGTGTAGAGTTCATCTCCACGATCTCATAAAATTTCTAGATTCAAAATTGGGTTGAATTTAAAGAAACATTTCTAAATTCAAATAAAAAACTTTTTTTAAAATAAAAAACATAAGTAATCAGAATGTGTTTCGCTCATCTTTTTCGTAAAAGTCTTTCGCAAGAAATAATTTTATTTAATAGATGTTGTTAAATGATATAAAAGTCATTGGATACATTTTTATAATTATTTTGACTAAGATTTCAATTCATTTTTTAATCAATTCAAACAATCAAAAGAAAAAGAAAACAAAAATTATACTTTTCACACATTATAGCCGTATACTGCTTTACAAAGCATTTTATATAATTCGGCAAAATTAGCCAATAGAAATTTAATCTAAAACTTTACTGCTGCTTGTCTATACTGTAGCAATCTAGTCAAGAGTATCCTTCCATTTTAGCACCTAGAACTGAAGACAAAGTAATATGGTCCCTCAACTCTCCTTAGACTCTTCCACTTTTAAAATGACTAAGCAGTAGTTTAATAACAAAAGAACTAGTAGATGGAACATCAATAGAAAGAGAGAGAAATACGTATCCAAAGTGTAGAAATAAAATCGAGCATTTCTGTAATAATTATACATCTTTGAAGATGAATTTATGACGAGAAAGAAACAATAAAGTTCAATTCTAAAGTTTCATGAAGCCTTCGAAAACTTTGGTATACGTTTAGTTCACAAAAACATTCTCTAGAAAATTGAAGTTTTTAAGTACTGCGTACGGTATTCTAAAAGAGAGTATCATAAAAGAAAACTTCGTATAAGGTTATCTGAAAGCTCTCAGAATCAATGGTCTTTATAAAATTTATTACTGTAACTGCTTATCTTCAGTGCTCTTATGTTAGCAGAAATCTTGTGAAATTTAAATTCATGTCAACTCGAAAACATCATATCGTTAGTTAAAAATTCAACGTTTTATTAATGAAATTGTTTATTGTCGTAGAGAAATGTTTCATTAATTTAGTATCAATTGTATAATAAATATAAAATAACTTTGTTTGGTTTGATCTCTAAAAACAATTTATCCACTGATAAATCAACAAGCTGTTTGCTCAAATATGATTTCTAAGTTTTCTCAAAGTCTTCTGGAGTCTGAAAAAGTTCTCTGTAGTTTCATGAAATATCAATTTTTCTTCACTTCGTCCTGAAAACATTGTGAAATGAAAGTATTGTTGAAAACTAAACTTAGTTGATGTAAAAGGAAAATCATCTCGTCTCCAAGGAGGTAACATTTGTAAATAAGGTATATAAGCAGAAAAGGTACAAAATGTTTACCAGTCTGAGTTGAATAATCTTCAATAATATTACAACGTGAAATACCAAATTCAACGTATCGAACAGTATTTTATACATTTCTTCTCAGGTAATGGAAGGTCTACAAATGATATGAGATGATTATTTTATTTAATTATATAAAATTTCATTGGCAATCAACTTTTTTTTGTTATTCAATTTCTTTTTATTTGGAGTTTAATGAATTAATTTGTAAAATGAAATCGAATTCGATTTATAGTTTCTAATCATCTCATCAGTCATTAGGTTTATTTCTTGTTTGACATTGCTATAAGATCAAAAAAAGAAACTTTTACGATAAAAATTAAATATTAAAAAAAAACTGAGAACTGAAGTATTTGTGCATATTTAATTGATAATTGAAAAATTCTGATAAACAAAATAATAAGATTTTCAAATATTTAATGATCTTTTTGTCATCTATGTGTTTGAAAAGTTCAAATTAAATCAAAACTTACATATTGAATAGTATATAAAAGTCATTCAAATTTTTCAACAAAAATATATTTAAGTTGAACAGGCATTGAAATAAGAAGAGCAAATATTCTGATACGCTCTATCTTTATATGTCGATCCCCAACAAGGACCTAGAAAACTAAATTTTGTTTTTATTCTTCTTTATAATAAGAAAATATAATTTTAAACATCAATATAAACAAGGATTGATAATTCTACAATGAAGAAAGAACTAAAACTTTATTTATACTTTCAATAGCTATTCACTTATAATTGAAAATAGACACATTTTTTTTTCTGGTGAAATTTCACAATAGCATACTTTCGTAATATGTACTTTTCATGGACAGATCGTGATGACCAGTTTGAGAATATCATTTCTTGTCTGTCTTTATAAATGGCAATATCTCTATGAAATGAAATTCTACAGCATGGACACACCAAATACAAGGCAAAAAAAACGAAAATAGAATTAACGCATCTCTACTCTTCAATGTATTTGTAATTAAATACTAATGCATTTTATAAAGATAAAGTTGTTTCTCTTATACTCTTAAAGAATTTATTGCGACTGCTGAGATTTGAATAAAAAACTAAAATAACTGTTTTTTTTCCGTATTTACTATAATGTCTTCCAATCAATAATTTCTTTGATGATGAACATACAATGAAAGCCTAGAATAACTTAAAAATTTTAACATATTTTGTTAAATTTCTTCGTTTACAATATAAACAATTGAATTATGTTTTACATTGTAATTTCATAACATATTCTACTAACAAAACTATTTTATATTAATATAATAATACGTTGTCTAAGAAGTAATTTCATTAAATTGAAAATAAAACAAAAAACCATTTTTACCTACAAATAAGACGACGAGAATCATATCCAAAGCTAAGTTTTGTAACATTTCGAAGTTGACTATCATTTAGATTTCGTTCTCCTATTTTGAATAATGTTCTCAATGATTTCACAATCTCTGATTTAATGTCATAATTTCCTATAGAAAAACGAATTTATTCATTTTAAATACTATTTTATTTTGTTTCTATGATATTTGTTCAAACAGAATATCAATTGGATCAGAACAAACTTTGAAGATGTTCATTAGAATCATGTAATCCGAGTAGATTACGTGTCAGATGGATATAGTTCAAACATGGATTAAAGTACAAAGTCGTCAAATTGAATCAGATTTAAACAGAATTTTGTATTCTCTATTCGGACATATATGATCGAAACCTTATACTATTTGGATGAAATCATGGGGTTTCGATTTCTGAAAAAAGTTTTTTTTCTGATTTTGATATTCAAGCTAGATTTATCATCGTCAAAAACGGCCCTAGATAATAATAAAAATTTTCTTTTGGTACATAAAGTGTAAAAATCTATGTCAGTTTTATGGAACAGTTTAATGTATTTGTCGTTGGGTAAATTCAAAAAACATACAAATAGACTCAAAACATTATAAGTAGTGAAGGGAACTGCTAGAAGCAATTTGCAAAAATTGCGTAAAAATATCACGTTTTGAGAGTTTTTGATTTTTTATTGCCTAAAGTATTTTGAGTCTACATCTGTCAAAACAAAAGATTTTGGAAAATCTCTTTTTTTTTATCAAAATGCTTAGAATCGAAAGCTCTAGAAACACGCTTATTTTATCATTCTGGAACCTAATGGAAGTTTCATAAATATATCCAACGGTCAATACATTGAATTGTTTTGAAAGAACAAATGTGAGTGTAAATGCTCATCACCTATTCATTCGTACCTACACCCACACCCATTTAATAAAACAACACTAGAAATATATCGCTCTTTTTATATTCTTATCTGATGTTATTCAAACTTTTGCTCGACCTTAAGTATTACAGATTTTATCTAAAATGATGCTAGAAGTAAATCCATGATAGAATTAATATATGTATTATTATAAACGAGCCATTCCATACGTATTCCAACAATAAAATTTTCGATATTAACTACTTTCTCAAATTTAGAGTGGGGTGGGTGGGTGTCGGTGTGGGTGTGGGTGTGAGCCTAGCTGTGTGGGGTGCGAGCATTAATTTCCTCTCACATCTGCACGCACGACCTCACCCCCATACCCAACAGCCACACACCCACGCTGGGTGTGGGTGGGTGTGG
>CAJNSZ010000615.1:17898-29442 GCA_905329745.1 Rotaria sp. Silwood2
ATATCCAGAAGAGATGTGATTGATGAGCACACTCGTCCATTGGCAAAGCGACTGTTCACAAATCCTGGAGATGATAAGGCAATTCTAATACTTGATGGTACATATATTTATGTCCAAAAGTCAGCAAATAACATCGTACAAAGACGAACGTTTTCCGTTCATAAAGGTCGGTCTTTGGTAAAGCCAATGATGATTGTATCCACTGATGGATATATTATCTCGGCTATTGGGCCGTACATGGCTGATTATAAAAATAATGACGCCTCGATGACAAAATATATCATGTTGAGCAATCGAGAGGGTGTCACGGATTGGCTCGAACCATATGATGTTCTAATTGTTGATAGAGGTTTCCGGGATTGTCTGCCACTTTTAAGTCGTTTAGGATATGAAACGTGCATGCCTGCCTTCTTGAAAAAAGCTGATAAACAACTAACTACAACTGCAGCAAACCTAACGCGATTTGTGACAAAGATACGTTGGGTAGTTGAGTCAGCAAACGGCAGAATTAAAACATGGCGTTTTTTTGATCATGTTGTACCTAACTCTATGCTACCAATTGTAGGTGATCTATTTTCAATTGCTTGTGCCTTAATCAATGCATATAGACCTCTCTTAGTTCGAGATGTAGCAAACGACAATAAACTGGCAGATATTATGTTAAACCTGATGAATGAAAGCAACAAATTAAAAGATTACATTAATAGTTTGAACAACGAAAGGAAGTCAAACTTGAAATGGACACAAATTGATGCTAATAATGCTGTATCCGACTTTCCTATTTTAAGTCTTGCGCAGCTTAATGAGATCACTTTAGGGTGGTTTCAACTAAAACAGGCAAAAAGATATACGATGGAGCATCTATCGAAGGATGGATCGTTTACTGTTCAGATTGCTAAACAGAGAACAGATATTCTTAGAGGGTGTGGGTGTGGGTGTAGTTCTTCTTTTCACCCACACACACACCCGCACTTCCATACCCACACCCACACCCATCCTTTCGGTTTTTCTTACTTTACTTGCGTCTGTTATTTTATAGGCTCGTATTACAGCTTTTTGTTTCATTGGCAAGATGTGGGTAATGAGCTTTAATAGCTGTCTGAATTTCTACCGACGATAAAATCCCGTTCCCATTGTCAAATAAATCAAATAACTAAAATTGAAGGCAAAGTATTAATAAAAATACAACGTAAGTTGCAGAGCAAATGCATAAATCACTTACTTGTCTGAGTTCAACTTCATTTATCTTATTTGATATCTTGGTGATCTTACGCCTAAACTTCCTCTAGAAATGAAAAAAGGTACTGCATATCAATACGACAGAATTTTTGTTGTAGCCAACTTGCGAAGCTACTCAAAAAATAATTTTTATTCACACAAGACAGTATTTCAATATTCGTAATTTTCAACGAATCTAAAAAGAAGACCCTTTTCAAAATGAACGAAAAAAAGCATCCAAGGAACTTAGGAACACTTCAACTCCTGCGCATCGTCAGGGTGTGAATGATGTGCTTTTTCAGTCTAAACTGCTTGTGACAAATGTTTTAGTCTTACACCAGGGTCATGGTCAAGTACGGTGTGTCCCAAAAGTCCTGCGAAATAAAAAAGAATTTAGTATCTCCACCGCTCTTTCATCAAATGAGCACATTTTTTCCCTGCTGATGGAGGATACTTTGAAGTTTCCTTTTTCATAAGAAAACCGTTAATAGATACTGCTTTAAACTATTACTTTTGATTCAATATCAAAATGTCCCCATTTTCAGTTTCTAAAGAAGCACTTTCGAAGGCAAGTTCCAGAGGTAATTCATTTTGATTTGAAGAATTGACCAAAGTGAGCGCTCACTCCGACTAGCTTCAATACAAAATTACAGAGGTTTTGGATGTAATTTTTACGAGCTATGAATTTTTCAAAATTGAGGCGCTTTTCCATTGATATTGAGGAAAATTTGAAATATTTATCTCTCGAAAAGACTACATCCAAAAATTCTGCATTTTTTTTACAGAAGCTAGTATGAGTGAGATTTCACTCTGGCCAAAGTTTCACGTCAAAATTCGAAAATATTATTTTCTTCTAAAAAGTGCAGCCATCGACGAGAAAATCCACGAAAAGTTTCATATCCTAGCCAAAACTACATAAGAACACGAGTCTTTTGGAGGTCGTTATACTCCAGTAGATCTGCAGTAATGGGAAAACTATGGTTTCAAAAACTTCTAATCATTATATGGGCTCAAAAGCTTATCATCATCTCGGGGTCTCGCATTTTTTGAAAAATCGAAAATGTATGCATTTCGATATTGAAGTCAAAGTGGCAGGTCAAAGGAGTATCTATTAAGGGTTTTCTTCTTTAAAAAAGACTTCAAACTATCCTCCATCAGCAGGAAAAAGATGAACTCATTTGATGAAAGAGCCGTGAAGATATTAAATTTTTATATCCCGCTGGACTTTTGAGACACCCGGTACATTTTGAGTTTTCCAGTACGGCTCAACGGATTTCCTTAGAGAACGTCTAGGAAAGCCCGAAGACCTCGAAGAAATCTCCCAGTTGTTGCAGCGCTATTTAAATCGATTTAAATCAGATTTATAAAAGAAAAACATTACATGCAGGAGTTTCCGATGGGTATATTGAATATTTGAATATTCAGCAACATCTCTGTTCTATTCTCTCAAAAATTCTCCCAGTGACGGCGAAATTACCACACACGATCCAGTCAAGAGCTTTTGGAAGGTCTACGTAGTTCATGATTTCCCCATTGACTTTGACCTGTTGCGTAGGTACTGAATGCAAGGAATCATTGTAATTATTACCAAGAATATCGGCAATCAGCGACCTAAAAACGAACCGAATTTTTCCAACCACCAACTATTCATCAGTTTATATAGTTGTTCTCTAGTGTAATTCCAATCATTAATATATTCAATTGTGTCATTTGCACTTTTTCTGCGAAAATGGAAGCACTCGTGCAAATATCGTTCGCACAAGGCTATCAATTTTCCTCTAAAAAAGTAAGAAAAAAGTGTTTACATCAATATTTTTCTTAGTGATCGTGGTTTGTGTAATCAAAAGCACACTGACCTTGAAAAGGAGGCAAGTGTTTACCTTTCCCACTTAAGGTGAATTACAATGATTGGTTTAACTGAAGGTTGCTCAATCTCCAGTTCGTCTCATCACATTATTTTTCAAAACATGTGTCCTCTGGTCTTCTGACATGAATTCAGAAAATCAGAGAAGTTGTTCCACGAGAAGTTCTAACTTTATTTCATCATTCACCACGTGGCCATGCTCGTAGTAGGCGATAACATCGAAAACAATCGAGTTGATCATGTGTTTTCGAAAAATCGAAAAAACGTATTTTGCGGTTTTCGTATCTAACGATAAGGATTCGACCCCAACTTTCCTAGCAGAAAGTGATCAGCTCGCCGAGCTTTACAAACCCTGAAAGTTTCAAGCGAATTGGAAATGGGTGCGGGTGTCGGTGAGCATGCATTTCTACCCACACCCACACCCTTCAATTAATTATTTGATCAGGTAAACCATATTGACGAACAAAATTTCCATCAATAACAGATTTCCATATTAATTGATCTACCTTCCATATATATCTACTGTATAAATGATATTTGCAGTTTTGTAATATGATTTAAATTATTAAGAAGCCATTTTAAATAAGTAAATTCAAAATCAGTATAAACAAAACTTTTCAATCTTGGTACCTATTTTACGAATAATCAATTACAATTTTAAAACTTCAACTGTATTCGACAAGCAAAATAAAAAGCCAATTATTCAAAAATAATCTATTTATATTACTTTATTCTCTTCTTTTATTTAATACCTAATCTATTAAATAAATGAACAAAATATTCTTCTTTACTCTAGTCCAACAATTGTGAATAATTATTCCAATTATATATCTCTAATATCAAACTAAATCATCGAAATGCATCACTTTATGCAATGCTTTTTTCTTAGAGATCACTTCAAAAGATTGATTTTATTAATTTTACATTCGATTTATCCTTACTTATATCAAAATTAACTATCTGATTAACCAGTGGTGTTGACATGCAATAGTTCTCTTTTATTTTTATTTTGTTTTAATTTGTTTTAATCGTCAGTTTAGTGGAAATAGAAATTCACGAAGAAAGAATTCGAGTTTCTTATCATTGACAAAAAGTAGATTTTCATTATCGAAAGATGATTCTAATGACAAATTTGTCAATGCAGATCTTAAAAAAGTCAAATATCGAACACAAATGTCTCCTTCATCTTTATTAAAACTCTAATACAAAAAACTATTTCTAATAGACGATAGTACAACGAAGGAAAATCGTCATCTCATATTTACTTCATCGATGCCATAAATATTTCTTATTGAACTTCATAGATCCTTTAACAGTACTAGAAACTTTATATGAACTAGATGAAAGAGTACTTTATTGTTGCCTTTCGACAGATGAAAATCTATCGGGATCGATTAGAATCTAAATAAACTAATTAACAAGTTGGAAAATCTGACCCAAGGATTTCTTCTCATACTGTCTTCTAATTAAGTACGTACGAGTGGTAGAAAAGTTACCAGTGATTGATTTTTTTCTCCTACAAGAAACCCGAATATTGAATAGTCTTCTATTAAAAATTGTTTGGTTTTATGGGCTCAAATTTAAATAATAAATACATAAGGATCAGTCCATACATAACTCTAATAAATTCTACCGGATCTCATTACATTCAGATCTATCCATTCCAGGATCTATCGAAATCTGAGAGAATCCAAAAGCATTCATTTCAATCCACTATGAGCTTCGAACTCTCAATTCGCTTATTTCTCTCTAAATGTTGATAATAAAAACGTGCTAGCAAAATATATCATTTATTAACTAAAATTACATCATCTTCTTTACTTGACTGTCTGTTTATCAGATGATTCGACATTTTTCTTTATCTTTTTTTTGTTTATCAATACAATGAAATATTAGCCAGTGAATTTTATCGTCTTTTGACGATNATCCCTGTATTCATTACTAAATATTTCATAGATATCTTCATGAAATGTTAATGTAAGTTTATTTAATTGATATTGAATAAGAAAAGATAATGTTTGAATTAATGATTGAGATAATAAACATCGAGTTATATAAAGTGATTTTAGATTAGGAAAACGATGAATTGATTTATCATTATGAGAAAAAATATCTTGATAAATTAAATTAAAATAAATTGAATTTATTCCATCAATATGAATATATTTAATAGAAGAACAAAGAGATAATGAATTAAATATTAATGGTAATAATATTTTAGAAAATTTTTTATAAGATAAACCTGGTTTATTGAAAATAATTCCATTTTTATTTATTTCAAATATTGAACAAATAAGATTATTAATACGTTTATTTAATGACCAGAATGATATTAAGACTTCATCCCATGAAAAATATGAAAATAAATTTAAAAATAATTCATTTGGTAATATTTCTAATTTATTTCTCATTTTATCTAAAAATAAACTTATCTTTTATTTTATTTTATTCAATGAGAAATCATTGTTTGTTTATTTTGTTTCTCTTTATATTTTTTTTGAACGTAAAAGAAAAACCAAATAAATAGTTCTTGTCATATTTATCTATTTTTTAAACCTTTTACGGTGCCCTCTTATATTCATCGTGTCAATCAAAGAACCAAACACAACGAATGAAATTTTAGCAAACCTCTTCTATACTTTTCTCTTACAAGAAAGATTTGACGATAGATGTGTTAGTTAACATGGCATTTGTTCTTTATTCGTATTTAACAACTAATATCAACAATCACACAGACGAGGAAAAGTTTCAAAGTACGAGTCTCCATGTTCAACCGGATATATTACAATTTGTAGATTTCAATAAACTGATCATGATGACATAAAGCGTTCTTCCTCATAGACTGTCTTTGAGGACTTTGGTCAATCTCAATTTGCAAAGAAAACGTTGTAAACTATTACTTGAGAAACCTCAATTTTTATATTATTTCAGATTTCAATATTCGAAGTTTTAGCATTGGATGCTTCTTAATCGACTGTACACATCAATATAATCCATTCAAATGAAAGCGCTAACCATGTTCTTACTATGAATATTTCAATAATATTGCTCTTGTGAATGTAAGAAATTCAACTGTTTTTTTTTTCAAAATTTATTTAATTTCATGTAAAATACAATTGTATCTTCAGCAACGTAGGACATATTTAAAAAATGCCTGTTGATCCCATTTGAAATATTTGCCTTATGTATTGCATTTTTTCAAATAAATATACGAACAAAAAAAAAACTAAACAAAACGCAGGCTTCTGAAAATGAGATGGCTAATAAGGCTTTAATTACCATGTCTTTGAAATAGTATTTCTAGAGAATCTTAATCAGTTTTGAAAAAAAAACAGTTGAATTTCTTACATTGGCAAGGTCAATGATATTGAAATATTCATAGTATGGACCAGAGGTGGTAGTTATCGATGGTTATCCGTTTATCCGTACTAATATTACTTTCTTGGGCAATTCTACGTTTTTTTTTTAATTACTTCCAGATTTCTAACGTTTTCAAAACAAGGTGAATTATAGATGTAGTTCAAATATCTGCATTACTCGAAGCTCCTCTCAATTCGAAAAAAATAAAACTTTTATTCCATTCAGAAAAAAATATAGTTGTCAAAAACGAATTACTAACCGTATTCTCATCTTAATGCAACGCATTTGGATTTTCAGCTAAATTAGATAAAAATAATAAGTATCAACGTATTTTAGGATACGTTAGCTATTTCAAGTGCTTTCAAACATTTATTAAATTATTGAACAACACTCATTGATCAGTTATCTTTTCTGTTGCTCTTGATGTTATCACCATATGAGCACTATGATGACTATTAAGAAACGTTTATGCATCTTGCTTTACCATGTAATTTTACGCGCTGAACATTTTGTTGAAAGCTAATGAATTTGTCGTGTTTATTTGGTATTTATTCAGTTAAACATTACTCAAGAATAGAATTGTGATGTTTACAATATTATGAAATAAATTGACTACAAGATGATTGAGATATTTAATATATGCTTCATTCAATAGAAAATTAAAGATGTTATGTTCGTCCTGCTTAAAATTCTGTCCTGCCGCTCGGCAGGACGGAGATCGATCGCAGAACAGGTGGGGAAAAGTTGTCCTGTTCCCACCTCTGGTATGGACAAAGTTAGCACTTCCATTTAAGTCGATTAAAGCGCATCCAACACTAAAGCTTTGAATATAAAGAACTAAAATAACATTAAAGTTGAAGGATCTAAAATAATAGCTTACAATGATTTCTTTGCAAATTGAGATCGACCAAACTTCTCAAAGACAATATTCTGAGGAAGAACACTTTATGCCATCGCGATCGCTTCATCGAACTCTATAAACTATAATGTATCCGGCTGAAAATAGAGACGCACATTTAGGGACCTTCCTTCATGAGACCAGCCACATGAATAAAATTTCAATTCGACGATTTTTTTCTTTGTGTTACAAAATAAGATAGAAGAGACATATTTGTCCGTTTTATATATCTACTTTGAGTCAGATAACAATTCGAAGACATTGATAAAAAAGAACAATCGAAAGGCAAAAAGAGTTTTTTGAATATCTATTCGAGTGGCACTTTATTACTTTAAAGGGTCCTTCTCAGAAACCAACTTTGTTATTTTTTCATCAAGATTTCAACCAAAATTTCAGATAATGTTAGTCGTGGGTAGAATAAATTATGGTTAAAATATCTCTCCCAAATCTCAAAGATATGCACAAGTATTAGTTAATTCATTGAAAAATACTCTTTACACGGGCAAGATTTTCAACATGAGGATACTAGCTAAGCATGTCGGCATGGTTTTTAAATTGTAGAGTTCCCTTAGGACTAGATCCTCCTAGGGCTCGATTTTTGAATTTCCCTTTGTTTGTTTTTTGAAAAACCTTTGTCGAAAAATTCACGAATTCATGCCCAAAACAAATTGCAAATAAAAATGAAATATCTCAGTTTTTTATTTTAGCAAAATAGAAGTTCAAAAATCGGACCCTAGGACGATCTAGCCCTAACTGTCTACTCTACAATAAAAAAAAATTATCACTTCTCTATTGAGTCGTTATTAAAAAACCTTGCCCACGTAAACGGTATGCTCGAAAAAAATTGATTTTGAGAAAAACGCTAAACAAGTTTTAGAAATCGATTTTTTTCCATTTAAATTTTTTAGATTTTTGCGAAACATACGTCAATTATATATATGTCGGTGTTCAGGATAGATTAGAAATACGTAATCTTTATCTTAAATTTTAGGAGACTCGTAATGATTAATAGAAAAACGCTTCGGTCAATGTTGATGCCTCTGAAACGACAGTCTTTTTTTTAAACTGAAAAATTTGAAAAAATATGAGTAGGACCCAAGTTTTAGCCGATTAGCCCGTCAAAATCTGGTCATTTTGTGAAAAGCTATATATATTCTGAAAGAGGAGACTTCGATGTATCTTCCTATAATAAAAAGTCAACTTCGAGTTTTCTTTGAAAAAATAGGTTTGCTGAGAAGGGCTCCCCTCTTAAGACAAAATTGTTAAAAGGAAAGCGACTATGCCCAATTCTCCCTAAATACATGAGAGGAATAAATGATAACAAAAGTAAAAAAAAAAATTTTCTGTAAGAAAACTACATCATTATTACTATTTAAGAAAATAAAAAGCATGAAAATTACTTATCACTGAATAATACTTGACTGAAATATTAAAATGAAAATAATTCCGTTTTGATTATAACAAAGCAAGTTTTGCTTTTTAAAAGTATCTTGTGAACATTATAAAAATAAAATAAGAAAAACAATTTTCCAATAAAAAACATTTAAATGAATAATAAAGTTTTTTTTTTGCTGAAAAACCTTTTTTATACAAAGACAGAAGAAGCAATCAAATGATTTTTGTCTCTCTTACATTATTATATTAAAAAAAAGAATGAACATAAATTCTATCAAAGAATGTTAAATGTTTAAATGTCCGCATATTTTATGGTTTACCCTGCTATGCACGCAAAGAATATACCTCCTCTTATTCTTTTTCTCTCAAAACGAGCAAATTCGACGAGAAAGTTCATATTCAATGAAAATGACGGATTGTTCACCGACCTTTTTTTTCGTTCATCCATATGTTATTGTTTATTCAATTTTTAACGTCAAGGAAATAGAAGAAGAAAGGGAATATACAAATAATTGAGAAAGTGTAATAAAAGAAACAACTATCTATAGTTTTCTGTATTAGGAGAATTTTATTGGAATTTCTAGTAACGTTGTGTAAATTGTATTGATACATTCAACATGTTAAAATTTTTATTTTTTATACTATTACAAAATATTTTTCTAAAAATAAATTTTCTTTCAAAATTCTTTCCATAAATAAAGTTTGATGAATGACATACGAGAAGTTTCTATTGGGAAAGTTCGCAAGTTGTGTGAACATAATAAGAACGGATATAGTAGCGGCATTCGATACCGATCTTGTTGTCGTTTTCAAGCATAATCAACTGCTGAATACAATCATCATATTCTTGATTTCATGATTTTACAATATTCATAGAACTTATCGAGTGAAACCAATGGCTTTTTGATCAGTATTAAATGAAAAAATCATTAGTATGGAAAATATCTTTTATTGATAAACGATTGATTGCAGTTCAAAATCTTATCAATAGAAATATTAACTGTGATTTTATTTCAATTCAGTGTTTTATTTTCTGCCAACTTTGTTCTGTCGCTTGCATATAAAATTAATAAATTGTATTTTGTATGAATGGATCATTATTGCGAATAGATCAAGGCATAGAGAAGATTCATCGTGAACTTGGTTGATATGGAAATCTTTCACATTGTCATCTTTTTTATAAATAGAAAAAGAAACTTTTTCTTCGAGAAATTTTTGTTAATTCCTAGATATTTTAGTTTTCATAGTATTAAAATATCTAATATAATTAAATAGAAATTCGATGAGATTATAAACAGTTACAAAATTTTTCTTTGAAAAAAGTTTGCTGTTTCTGATAATTTTCGTATTAAAAAATGAGATAGAAATTCGTTATTTAACCAAAAAGTCTTACAGGTTTCAGTATGAATGAAAGAAAATGAAAATCATTTTCATCTCGAGATCAGTTATAGATGTCTAGGAAAGGTTTTTGTTATACCTGTAGTCTACCTTATTATATGCTTGTCTCAGCCTTACCGTAGTTTTTCGTAAAGAACAGGATTACCTAGAACATCCGTAGCATCAATATTTGATAATCAAGAAAAAAGACCTTGTATCAATTCTATCTTTATAGCAAAGCATGCAAATAAACAGATTGAATTAGTAAAAATATTGAAGCACTATTCTTTTCATTTTCCTTAATATAATATATTGATTATATATCATGTTAACACTCGAAAGTAAATACCTTTTTGTTTGTTCAAATAAACTTTTATCAAACAAAAAAATAAATTCAATGAAATTAATTTTTAATTGAATTGATGAAAATGAATAAGTTCTCTTAGTATATTTCGAATAATATCTTTTTTAATAAATATCATATATTTAATGTTCTTTTATAAATAAAATCTATATGCATTGTGATATTATTCGATAGAATAAAAAGATTAGAAAATTTATTCTTCGAAAATATATCAAATAAATCTTCCTTATTGAGATAGAATTATTTCAATTCTTCTTCAATTAACTCAATATAAACACTATTCATTTAATTAATATAAACAGATATGGATTTCTGTTAACTCTATTTTATTCAGCAAAATTAATTTCTTAATATAATTATCATAAATCGATTTGTTTTTATTACAGATAAATATTCAAAATTTATTTTAATTTGACTATGAAAAAAAATTTTGTCAAATATTTTAAAAGATGACTATTTTAACGTTTCATAGGTAACTAATTCAAGTTTCTTTTCAAATAAATCATATTAAAAATCTCTATATTCATAACAACATGAGGATTAATCACGTTTATATTAACTATTGTCCATTTCAAAATAGAATAGACTCGGTTGTTTTTTTAAATAACTCGGCAATTAGTGATAGCTATTGAATTGAGGTTTTCACCGTCAGGAAGAGGCTAGGTGGGAGTACCTATATAGCTGAGAAGCAAAGTACTTCAATAGCTTTATAGGAGTTGTTCAAGGACATTTTTATATATCACTGACTAACGCTCTTCTGATTAAATATATTTCTAATTTAAATTTAGCCAAATTGTAGTTCAACATCTGCTCTATAAATGCTAAAATTTTCACACATTTTTTACCTTTTCCTGAGATACAGAAGAAAACTTCCTGAAATCTACTAATAGTAAATTTTCAGAGATTTTTAGGGTTGTGGGTGTCTAGGGGTGCTAGTCTTCTCTTTATCAACATCTGCACTCTCATCCCCCCCCCCCCCCCCCCCCCGACCCACCCCCCCCCCCCCCACAAAAAAAACCACAGACTGATGAAAGATAGAGAGGGATAAGAGCGGCAAGATGCAAGAAG
>CAJNSZ010000615.1:29452-58569 GCA_905329745.1 Rotaria sp. Silwood2
TTTTTTTGGGGGGTGGGTTGGGGGGTTTACGGGGGCCCATCTTTCTTTTTTTCAACACCTCCCCCCCCACCCCCCCCCCCCCCCCCCAGCACACCCAAACCCACACCCACAATAAAATGAACTTGGAGTTACATATATAGAAAGAGATATAAGAGCCAGTCGATGTAAGCCACGACCAAAGTTGCTCAATCGATATCATCAGAACTTGCTCCAGTTAAGATATGTTATAGAGAGAAGAGTTTTATGATTTTTGACGCAAGCGGATTAAAAAAATATTGAATCCTCGATTTTTTATGAGCATTTTACGAAAAGGCTTAAAAATGACTATATATATAAATGGGAGTCCTAATGCAACGATATCTCACGAATGGCTCAACCAAATGAGCTAAAATTTTTTATTGTCACATATCTCAGTGAATTCTATTTACCATAAAATTTTCGTTGTAAAATATTGAACCATTAGGATTTTATGAAGCACTCAATATATGAAAAAAGGTCCATTTATGATAACTTTGGCACTTCATAACGGGTGTGGGTGTGGGTGTGGATGTCAATGAAGATATAATACCCATACCCATATCCATCACAGCCATCACTGCTAATTTCCAAAAGTGGGGGGGCGTGAGGGCGTTACGCCCCACGCCCCCCGGTGTGGGTGTGACTGTGGNGATCGCCCTATTTAAATGAATAAGATTCTGTAAAATATGTTTCAAAAACACAAGATATTCATTTGTCATATTCATAAACTTTCTTATCGACAATTTTCATATCGTCTTTTCGTAGACTTTCTACAGTGAACACCGAGTAAGTATACAAAATAGAAAAAAAAAGAATAATGACATGTAATTAGAGTAATAATAATTTATTCAAAAACCTATCGACACAAGACTAACATTCTGTATTCTTCTTGAAATATAACTTTTCGTAGCATTTTTATATGTAAGATAACACTATAGTTCTTGTGACTATATTCTTTAAAGTTTTGTTTTGCATATTTTCAGATAAATGTCTGTGTCTATAAACATTAGAATAAAAATACTATTATTATTGACCAAATGTGAGTCATTGAAGATTGTGAAATGAAAACTATAGGTAATTTAGCAACAGCACACGAAATGAAGATTGAGATCGTTCTGGAAGATTTTGAAAATTCAGTACGCTGTTGTTGATGAAATAGAGCAAATCTTTACGACAGCTCGAGTAAATGATTGTGGTTCGTTTTTCACAAACATCCTAAGCGTTTTCTTCTATAACTTTTGACAATCTTCCAGAATGTTCTTGATCTTCCGTTCGTAAGTTTTTAGTCGAACTCGACTTTCAGTTTCTATTTCAAAACCATAGATGACTCAAATTTAGTCATTTATAGTATTATTTTTATTTTCATATTTACAGGCACTAATATTTATCTGAAAATATACAGATGAAAACTTTAAGAAACATATTTACAAATTGAATCGCTTGCATTGTATAAGAGACACTAACATTAACTTTTCCGACAGACTTTTTGAAGTATTCTGTAAATTATCGATAGTACTTACACTTCGAACAATAATTTCCGTTGTTCGGTTATTTGTTGCATTTCCATAATCGCGAATAACTGTATACAAATCTTTTTCAGCATAACGACTTCTTAATAAACGTCTGATTTCATCTGTTTGCATGTATGTATCCTATTTATTAAATAAATTATTTTTAATTACTAAGAAAAATAAAAAAAAAAGAAAGAAAAAAATCTAACAAACCCTATTACTATTATAAACATTATTCATTGAAGATATTCTTGTTGTTGATAAATTTTTTAATTTATCTGAAAAATTTTTTGCTGTTATTGTTAATTGAAATAATTGTTCAGCAGCCGAACTATTTTTCGATGTAAATCTTTCAACTATTTGTAACCAACTTAATTGTCCTGATATAGCAGGTGATGTTGTCTATAAATATAAGAATGAAAAAAAGTTTTCTTTTTTTTATCAAAGAATGCAAACTTAATTACTTGATTAAGTATATATTGAATATTTGTTCTCATATGTTGTATTAAACGAAGATGTCCTACAATAAATGCTTTTAAACATATAGATAATATTTCACAACTATGTTCATATAAAATAGGTAATTCTTCTAATAATTGACTATTTAATGCTTCATAAGTTTTTTTAGCTAGATCAAGTACTTGTTTAGCCTAGAAATATAAATGAAAAATAAAATTGATGATAAAAATGAAAACTATTTAAATACTTGTCTTGATTGTTGATCTTTAACTTTTTCATAAGCTGATTGAGCACTATCATAATCTAATAATTTATCATGTCGTTTAGAAATTAAATTTGATGGTAAAACAAATAATTTTATTAATGTATTTATTGGATTTGCAACACATGATTCCATATGAGTACACTATATTATAAAGATTAAAACAACAACAACAACAAAATTATTAAAATATTTTACAAATTCAGTGAAAGCATTTTCAAGTAATGAACGTTTTGATCGAACAAATTGTTGAGCTAAATCAGGCATTTTGTCCGATAATAATTCTTGAAAATCTTCAGCAACATTTACTTCAGTAACAAATGTTTCCTGTAAAAAAGAAACTAAGATAATCAGTGAAAGAATAACTCTTAAATCTGAATAAATTTTCTAAGATTCTATACTTTGATTATGACGCAAGAATTTTATTATTCGACAATATATCACAAGGTATATACAGAAAATTTCTAGACTAAAATAATTTCAAAAAGATTCGAACTCATAGGACTTCTCTGTTTAGTCTAGGACGAAAGAGTAACAGGAAAATTGAAAATAAAATTTTTATTGCATATCAATAGTTCTCATAATTCTAAAAATTTCAGTCAAAACAATGACTTTCTTCTCTACATATTCAATGTGTAAAGCTTCCGATTCTTCTGACTGTTCCTGAAATCTAATCAATTTAGAGTAATAGAAAAGTTTTCAGATTAAAAAAATTCTTGTCCGATAACAAACCTTTACCAAGAAAAGTGTATTGTGAAAATTTCAGATACATTCATTGTTCCTCTCCCAAGATATAACCATAATAAAAGCGCGTCCGGTGCATCGCTCATATACACCCACAGATTGGATGTTCTTATTTCAGGACAGGAACAAATCAAATGGCTTAATACTTTCACAATTAACTATTCTCTGTTAAAGTTTTTTTTTAATTTAAAACTCTAGAAAATCAATTTTCCTAATGTACCTGACTAGAGTCCCGGCATTACCGTAAAAATATATCGGCAACAAACATCTATTGTCTACATAATCTCAATTTGAAAGCGATTAANAACTAAGATAATCAGTGAAAGAATAACTCTTAAATCTGAATAAATTTTCTAAGATTCTATACTTTGATTATGACGCAAGAATTTTATTATTCGACAATACATCACAAGGTATATACAGAAAATTTCTAGACTAAAATAATTTCAAAAAGATTCGAACTCATAAGACTTCTCTGTAATGTGATAATGATTTTACTGAACTTTTTAGTCTAGGACGAAAGAGTAACAGGAAAATTGAAAATAAAATTTTGATTGCATATCAATAGTTCTCATAATCCTAAAAATTTCAGTCAAAACAATGACTTTCTTCTCTACATATTCAATGTGCAAAGCTTCCGATTCTTCTGACTGTTCCTGAAATCTAATCAATTTAGAGTAATAGAAAAGTTTTCAGATTAAAAAAATTCTTGTTCGATAACAAACCTTTACCGAGAAAAGTGTATTGTGAAAATTTCAGATACATTCATTGTTCCTCTCCCAAGATATAACCATAATAAAAACGCGTCCGGTGTATCGCTCACATACACCCACAGATTGGATGTTCTTATTTCAGGACAGGAACAGATCAAATGGCTTAATACTTTCACAATTAACTATTCTCTGTTAAAGTTTTTTTTTAATTTAAAACTCTAGAAAATTAATTTTCCTAATGTACCTGACTAGAGTCCCGGCATTACCGTAAAAATATATCGGCAACAAACATCTATTGTCTACATAATCTCAATTTGAAAGCGATTAACTAGCTGAAGGACTTTATTTTGTAAATCACATAATTATAGTTTTCTAAAAAAATAATTTCTAAAATAAAATATACCTTGAGTGCTTCCATACACGTATAAGCATTTCGAACAAATAATCTTAAAAATTTATCAATAGCACGAAATCGTTGTTCTTCAAAATTGAATCGTTCATCAATTGTATGTGTTGATAAACCAAATGCACTTGATAAACGCATACTAATTCGAGCAGATTTTTTTCTCATTGTATGCATATTTAATTTATATAATTTATTTGTTAATGCTTCATCTTTTTCACGTCGTTGATATTTTGAAACTAAACGAGAACAATGAGATAATTGTTGATGTTCTCGTCTTATTAAATTAGCTGATGATAATCTCGGTAATGGTAGCATTGATGTTGTACGTCGAAATATAGTAACATGATATGGTTCCATATTATCCTCAGTTACATTAGAATTACTTATACTTTTTACAGCTATAAAACGTGTACACTTTGTCAAGGCCATTTAAATGTTTGTGAAGACAAAACAAGCTTATATGAATGTGAGCCGATAAAATAAAAGATACATAAGCTATTGATCGTATGTATGTAGGCGATTATGTAAAAATGCTTGTACATCTTTCTGTCTCTCGCTCTTTTACTATTCTCATTCTTGTCGAAAGAAAAGTTCTTTCTCGTTTTTTTCTTTGTATCATTTGTCCCTGGCTCTTTTCCTCTTTCCCTGTTCACAAGGATATTTTACTACTCAAAATAAACACAATATGAATGTGCTTGAACACACACGCACATACACATACCAATTTCTTTACGTCGTTTATATTCATTGATAAAATCAACCATAGATATTAAATTTGAAATGGCTTCTTTTAGATGTATATAATCGATATGATCACTACTCGTATTCTACAAATGAAATTAGAAATAGAGTAATTGTCTTTTTTTTTAAACTATAAAAAAAAAATACTTTGAACAATTCATTTAATATAAGTGGATATCGAACAATACGTTGAATTGGACGTAATAGAAGTGCTGAAACATCGAAAATATTTGATTTTTGAAGACGAATTCTACAGAGACCATCTTGAAGATATTTTTGAAGTTTTTCATCATTTCCATGCTAAATAATTTACGCTTTTGATTTTTAGAATAAAAAAATAAATTCTTTTCTAAAAGAATATCTTACCTTACGTATATAAATATGTACCCATTCATGATTTCGACAATATTCTGCATAAATAGTTTTTAATTGATCTATTAAAACATTAAAAATTTGTCCAATACAACAATGTGCATCATCATTTTGTTGATTTTTTGTATATTCAAATTCAAGTTGATTAAGAAGACGATGTGATAGATCCTTTATATCACGAATATTACCAAATAGAAGTTTTTTATTAACACTATCAGGCTAAATATTTAAATAAAAAAAAAGAAGTAAGATAATAAAAAACAAAAATCTTACACATGAAATTGAATTTGAATTAAGAAATGTTTCTATAAGTAAATCAAGATCACGAATATAATCTCGTTCAGTTGATAATAATTCACTAATCGCATGTTGTCGACGACGTTGAATAATACTATAAAGAATATTTATTTACTACAATAAACAATTTTCTCCAGTGTGACGTCCTTCCAAAGATTGAGTTGACTCTCTCCTCTTGAAATTTTAAAAGAAGAAAAAAATCTAGAGAAAACATTATTCGAAATCAAAACTAGTCAAAGTCAATTATGTATTTGTATTATCATCACAGGTCAAGATATATTTTTATTTACTTTATATCAGTTTTATCAACTTGATCATCGATTAATAATTGATCTAAAATGTATAATAATTATATCAATAATGAAAAAATGATTATGAATTTACTGACTATGTAAATTTTGCAATTCTATATCGAAGAAATCTGTTCTTGTTGATGATGATTCAGTATCACAACTATCACGTGTTGATATTGTTTCATCATGACTTGAATTTTTATTAAATGGATTATTTATTGTACGATATGATATCTATTATATATATATATATAATTTAAAGTTAATATACTTATTATATAATATCTTTGACTTGCCTGTTGTGGTTCAACTTTAGTTTGTATTGGTGGCTTTGGTGCTGGTCGTGTTGGACCTCTCAATGGTGGTGTTGATAAAGGAAATGTTGGAATGAATAATGATGGCGGTGGTGGAGGTGGTGGCAGCTGTGGTCGAAGAGAAAGACGAGGTTTAACAGGTGGTGCATCATCAAAAGATGAAATCGATGATGTTGTTGATGGTGTATGACATACATTCGAAATATTTTTCGTATTGGATGTAAAAATATATTGATTATTAGTTGAAAAATGATTTAATGGTACTGATGTATAAAGGGATTGTACATCAAGAATATTATTATTATTATTTGAATTAATATAACTTGATCTTAATGAAGATGGATATTGTTGAGAATAATTAATTTGTGATGAGTTATAAACAGAAGACAGAGGTGGTGGTGCTGGTGGTGGAGATGTAAAATGAGCTAAGAAAAACGAAACATGGAAAGTTTCAATATGAATATTTATGTTTTTATTTATTGATTATAATAGAAAAAAAAAATATATATATATATACATACATTGATGCCATGCAAGAGCATAAAAAGGGTACGTCGGTACATGATAATACCGACAACAATAGCAACAATCAACACAAGTGTTCATTTTTTAGGAGTCGTTTTTTTTACTTCTCATGTTCATTGTCAATTATAAATATATATATATGTATATATATATATGCCTGTATGTATGTGTTAGAACTGAACAACATTACTATTCGTTTTACTGGTAGGTAAATGAGAAAAAAAAACGAGAGAAAGAGAGGAAAAAAGAGGAACCGTCCAGGAAGAAAGGAAGGCAGGCACGTTCGACTAGATCTAATGCAATCATGGATAGGGTCAATACAAAGAGAAGAGAGAGAGAGAAAAAAAGAATCCTCTGTACACATATAATGTACATATCAAACTCCTATCATTCTTGTTCTGTTCACTTTCCTTTCAGTTGTGCTGCAATAGTCATGTTCATGTTAATAGTTGCAATTATCGTACATGCATACTACAATTAAACTCGAAGAATATATCATATGTTCTATTGAAATAGAAAAATTTGGAACAAGATGACGCAAGACGAAGGCGTTTTTTTTCTAAAAATTTTTTTTTTAGTGTTTGTTTATACAATCATATTGCATAATAGACATATTAAGACAAAATAATACAGAACATTTATTACCTATTTGCATTTATACTTCGAACTAAAGACTTCCGTTACGTATAAGAAGAGAAGAAAAGAAAACAAATTTAAAACTCACATTTATATTTTGTCGGAATACAATATCGAAAACATTTAAAACAAGATGATGATAATCTTGTTCCATGACAACAAAAATTTTTTCTAAAATTTTTTCTTATTCGACGAAAATAAGATAATGATGTATGTTGATCAATATTATTGTTTATTGATGTTGTTGTATTGATTATTGTCGGATAATAAGATAATGAAGGAAGACTTAATTGAGAAGAATGTATATCCAAATTCATCATTTAATCTATATTTTATTTCGATATATCAATGTTTGTCAAAAATGACAAATTTTTCTGTTTTACAATATATTACTATTGTAATAGAGCATTAATTACAAGCTGTATCCTCTCTTATTGTTCATATAAAGTGATGCGGTCGTTGTCAGAAGACGAAAGGTGAACGAATGAGTAAGACAGAAAGAAAGAAAAAAAAGTAGAGAAAAAAAAAAAAAGAAACTAAAGCAAAAGACAATGTGTACAATTCTACTAAGCTAGTAGCTCATCCAACCATCACCACACATTCACACATGTATTGAAGTGGATGACCGATGTTCGAAAAAGAAAAGGAGACAAAAGACTGAGACACAAACTGATTAATAATATGTGATAGTTTGATCTGTTTTTGTTTGCACTATTTTGAAGGTCAAACTGGACACAATTAGTAGAATGGCACGTCCGGTCTAGAGTTTACATCTCACGTATTATCTTGTATGTACAACAAAACGACGAAGCTGTTTTAAAGAAGAATAACTATTATCGTTCTATTAGATTAGTATAAAATACATATACATAGTGAGGGCGAATGGTAAATACACGACACATTTGTTGTATAATAAAAAAGAAATGTAATAGCTTACAGTAGTCGAATAATCAATAAAAGAGAGAAGAATGTCTATAGTTAAAATGAAATCAAGAAAAATAAAATTATATGAACAATAGACTTTAAATGAAATAATAACAGCTTTAGGGGATCATTTAATATGAAAATAAAAGTGAATTATTCGCATTAAGCAACTTAAAAAAACTCATCAGATAAATAAAATTTATTTCCAGCAGTTCATATGTAAATTATTCTTATTTAAAAATCAATAGAAAATCTCTTACTTTGTTCTGTTTTATTATCTTTGTTCATTAATTTATCAAATTCTTTTTCGACAAGTTCTTGTATTGAATCTAAACTATTACTATCTGATTTTTGATATTGATTTGATTTAATATTAGGCACAAATAAAAGATTATTTAGTTCATCATCACTTTGTCGACCATCAATTGGTTCAACGTATATACGTTTAATACGTCCAATTGAATTAAATGCATTTTTAACAACTAACCATTCACTTTGATTAATATCATTTTCAATAACAGCAAGAACTTCATCTTCAAAACAACCTAATTCATTAGATCCACTCGGTTTTATATCACAAATGACTCGAACAAATTTTATTGGACTTTCATCAAATAATAAAAGATTATTTTGACTAGATGATACTTGAGTTTCTATATGATACAAAAAATAATTTACATATTGACTTTATTTTTTTATTTTCTTAATAGACTTTACCATTCTGAGCAATACTGTTTTTGTTTGATTTTATTAATGTAACAAATGTACTTGGAAAAATACCAGTTGGTCTATAAGTTGTACCAGGTAAATCAAAATGAAGTGATCCACGAAACCATTCATTAGGTAGATGTTCATGAACAATTAAAAGATCACCTTAAATAAAAATAAAATCATATTATAAATTATATTGAGATCTGGTTTTTCTTTTTTAAATATACCTCGACGAAATTGTAGATCGCCTTCATGAGATGAACGATAATCTGTATGTGCAATATACAATGATTGATTTTGATCAATATTTACTGTTGGAAGACGTTCAACAAATTTACATGGTACAAGACCAATTCTATCTTTGATTTTACCGCGTAGCCAATTTTGATCAACTTGTTCTAATACCTGAAAAGAATAAATTTCATTTAAAGAATATCTCGTCTGTTATAATGAAATTAATAAGCGTTTTGATTTTGCAAATAATAGAAGCTTGTAATCTTAATTACCAAGTAGTTTTAAAAATATATGTTCGTATATGTGAAAAAATTAAAAAGCATATCGAAAAAATCTCTTTGTTTTGTTTTATAGAAACATTTATCAAATAGAAATCTTGTGATTAAAAACATACGAAAATTGACAGTTCTATTTCACGAGATTGAACTCATAACGAATCCTATTAATTTATGATTATAAAATTTAATGCAAGAATACAATGTTTCTTTTTTATTTTTTTTGATGCCGTTTATTGAGAAACCTGAAGTGTACTGTTAAAATCTATCTGTATGGATAATGCTGATTTTGTGTTTTGATAAGATCAAATATTTTCAAAATCTATTTAATTAATTTGAATTTTTTTGTTGTCTACAGTTTATATATAATATAATTCGTTTATTTTTTTTTTGTACCATTGATATTCAGTTTTTATTGTTTGCTTAACAAACTAGACAGTTATAAGAATTATTCATAAACTCTCCCCTTCAAAAACCGTTCCGAAGCCAAATACATTGAAATTGCATGAAATTTTCAAGATATATTCAACAAACGACATCGTCTAGGAAATACAAGATACTTTATTTCGATTTTTTTTGTATCTGGTGGCTAGCGCGCCTTAAACGTTTCTCAGACGACTAAACTTCATCGAGTACAAACTAACCCGATAATATCTACTGTGAGCCTTCATCCTATATGTTTTTTTCTATTTGAAAGAGTACGTCAGATTGCAGTGTTCTCTTTTTTTTTCTCAAAATTCTTACCTTTTATGCGTAGAAAAAGAATGACAAGTTGAATACCTCGAAAAAATGGTCATCTATTTATAGAAATTCCTTCTTATATTAGAATAATAAAACCTAATCCCAAAGACAAGCATCATAATTTCATGTGCTCTTTCAAACAAAAAATAAAGCCATTGACTGCAATGACGTTTGTTGGAGAAATATGTGATGTGTAATCAAAAAAGCATAAAAAATGAAAATCACTTAGTAGGAGGTACCAAATAAAAAAATCATTTCGTTTATATAAACGATCAGATCTCAGCCATTCATTTATCTCAGATTCGCTTTTTCTTGAAAGAACTTAAAAGAAAAGAAAAATCTCAAAAGAATTTTCATTGATTCTTATTTCTCATCAAAAATTTTTTATCGAATAAAAATTTTTCATATAGTCAATATGATTTTTATTTCTATGTTTCGATTTACCTCAATAACATCATCTACTTGTAAATCAAGATCACCAATAACACCTGTGTGATAAGGAAATATCGCTTTGGCATAGCTCATTAAGTTATTTTATTAACAATCTACAAGAAGAAAATCATTACATAAGAACAAAACAAAAAACAAAGAGAAACAAAAATATAAATTATTGTATTGCAAAATCACATATTATATGTAAATAGTTCTGGTTTTCTTTTTTCTTTTCTTTTCTCTTATCATAAATTCCATTTTCGAGCTATATTTTGAATTTTTTTATCAAATGCTGCTGATCGTATTGGTTTATCGGGTGTATAAAATGGATTAAGTAAAAGTTTTACATATGTTTCATAAACTTCTGTAAGAAAATTTTTTAAACCATCTTCACCCGAACGTGGTAAATGTTCATATAAAAAAAGAAATCGAAGACCACCAGCTGTAACATATGCTGAAACATTCCATTCATTAAATTTATCAACTTGTTTTAAATATGTTGTTGTATTACGCCACATAACTTCATCAACAAGATCAAGTGCAGCATGTGCTATAAATTGATTTAAATGACGATTATCTGTTGTTTGTCCACTAGATCCACCTAATTCAATTTCATAGACAACTTGATCAGCATGACCAACAATAACAAAATAATAACCTGATGATGATGATGACATCTGAAATGTAATCAAATGAGAAAAAAATACAACAAACAAACATGTTGCTATTTATGGAAAGGACATGACAAGAATATCATTTATTGTTCTAACTAGGAAGAATATTTTTCTTTTTTTGTCTTTGTCTATAGGACAGGATACAGGAACAAAAAAAAATGAAAAGAATGGACGATTGAAATGTCTTTGTTTTCTTTTTAACCAGCACGTTTTTTAAGTAATTGCCAACGCATAGCAAGGAATGGAACAGCAACAGCTGATGATATGTAGAGAACCATTTTTATTGCTAAACCCCATTTGCTACTTGCTGAAAAACAAAAAAAACAAGATTTTATTTTTTTCTTCTAAATAAAAAGAAATCTTTTACTATCAAATGGAACACTTGAACCAGGTAAACATTCTGTATCAAAATTATCTTGTAAACGCATACGTTGACTTAAACTGAATTGTCGACGACCAATTACTCTTGGTACTAAAGCAAGACCAGGTCGAAGTGATGCCATTTTTATGTATGCAATCGATGTAAACTATATCTGAAAAGACTTCTTTTTTTATGACACATAGATTAATTAACATATACAAACAAATAGTTGTACACATATTAAAAACGAATAAAACAAAACTATTTTATGAAACAAATTATTCTCAGTATATTTCAGATGATTATTGAGGAGGTATTTGTTGTTGAGATGGTGATGGACCATAATCATAACCTTGTGGAGGATTATGCATTTGTGATGGTGATGGATAATATTGTTGTTGTGGTGGTGCTGATACAAGTGTTGGATCATAAGATGGATTTGATGGATAACCATATTGTTGCGGTGGATGTGTATTAGGATTCCATCCAGCACTTGTTCCACCATAGCCATAATGAACGCCATTAGCATACATTGGCGGTTGTTGTTGATGAGGAGGACCACGCATTTGTGATGGTTGTTGTTGTGAAACAACACCCATTGGTTGCTGAGGTTGAGTTGGTGGCCACTGTTGTTGTTGCTGTTGTTGCCATTGAACATTTGGTGGATATGGATTGTAATAACGAGAATCTATTTAAAATAAAATAATATTTGATTGAAATACACAACATAAGTCAAAGGGATGGCTGGAATTTTATCAATAACGAATGTTAGAGGATATTTTGGGGAAAAGTACAGTAGACTTTAATCGATTGACAAATTGTAGGGTGTGGGTATGAACGTAAGACTTATTTCCAATCACACACTCTCAATGACACTAAAAATCTATCAATTTAGTCGATAGGAGTGTTTTTAATTCACAGTCAAATTGATGAAATTCACGAAACTCCGATTAAAGAGGCCTGCTCTTAGATGTACTTTGAATCCTTCATTCTGAGAAATTAAAAGTTTAATTTAATTATTACCGTATGCATTTGCTTGCCATTGTTGTTGTTGCCATTGAACATTAGACGGATATTGTGCTGATCGTTGATTCATTGGTGGTCGATATTGAGTTTGTTGAGGATGAACATAACCAGGTACTGGTGGATAACCTCCTGCTGGATGCATCATTGGATAACCTTGAGGTGTTGTTGTTGGTTGTTGTTGTTGTTGTTGTGTTAGTGGTGGAACTTGTGGCATTACAGGAGGTTGTGGTGGTGGTAGCTGAGGTTGTACGGGTTGAGAAGATGGCATTTGAGATTGAACAGCTTGTAATGATGGTAATTGACTAGGTAAAGACTGAGATGGTGGTAATTGACTTGGCATAGATTGAGGAGTTGGTAACGAAGATGGTACAGGTGGTAACGGAGGTGGTAAATGTTGAGCATGTGGTAATGAAGATGGTACAGATTGAGTAGATGGTAACGAATGTGGGACAGATTGAGAGGGTGGTAATTGAGTTTGAATAGGAGGTGGTGGAGGCGTTGGTGTTTGCTGTTGCGGAACTTCAACGATAGGTACAGGCTCAGTTTTTGTTACTGAATGTGATATTGGTTGAGATACTGTTGTTGCAGGTAGTGGTGCTGGTGGAGGTAGTTGTTGTGGTGGTATTGTCACAGTTTGTTGTTGTTGTTGTTGTAAAAGTAATTGTTTTTCTTTTTGTAATTTTTCTATCGCTTCATATTTTTGTAAGATTTCATTAATTTTTTCTTGACTTAAATTTGTTGATGATGCTTCATTATATTCATTATAAAATTTTTCATTAGATTCTAAAAATTTTCGTTTTTTTTCAGCATGTTTTTCTTCTAATTCATTTAAATCTTTTTCAAATGTTTGACGATGTGTTTTAAGTGCATCAACTTGTCGACGTAATGTTAATATACGATCAACATTTATATTTGATCGTAAATCAGGTATACATACTTCATTAAATATTTCACATAATAAACGTTGATTACGTTGAAAACGTGCAGCAGCCATATGACGTGAAGAAAAAATAATATCATCTGCTTCGTCATCATCTGTTGATGGTTCAATTGTAAATGATGAATTATTAAGATTATCAGATGGAGGAACATTATGACTTGGCAAACCAGGACGATTATATGGAAGTTCATGTTCATCATATCCTCGAATATTTTTGTCTAGAATTAGAAATATTTATTGTTTAGTTTTTATTTTTGTTGTTTAAGATATGTAAACAAATAAATATATATATATACCATGAATATTACGTGACATTGGCCAAGCTTTACGTGTATAACGAGATGTATAAGGCATTGAATTTGATTTATCCATTGGATTCATATTAACATTTGTTGATTTTAAAGTTCCCATTGAATTACTTGATCGTATTAGTGAAGGTGGTGTTGAAACATTTAAATTTGTACTCATAGATGTATTTGGTGAATTACCAATCGATAATGGACCATTACTTGTTCGTTTTAATGTTGGTGATGATGATGATGATGGTAATCGTGGATGAAATCCTGGAGGTCCATGTGAAGAAACAAGAAACGGTCCTGAATTTTGTGACATTAAAAATAAAATAAAATAATCACTAAGAACTATGAAGACATATTTTTGTTAGAAAAAAATAAATAAACAAACAATTCGCCATATAAATTTGCTCTCGCTATTATCGATGTACATAAAAACGTTGCTGCTAACGACAATAATAGCATGTCTTTACTTATTGATGATCACCAATTGTTTCAATAGAGTTTTATAGAGGTCACTTGAATACAGTTTAATCAATCATAACTTTTTTTTTTTATGTGCTTCCGTTGCAGTGACATTTTTTATTGTTATGGATATTATTAACTCCGTTTTTTTCTTCTTCTTGTATTCACATTCTCAATTTTCAATACTAACACTTGTTTAATGTTACTTGTTCGAGTGCGATTGGCATCTCACTTGTATTAAGTACGCTTCGCCTAATCCTTTCTCGATAAATTAGGCTCGATTTAGATCGGGAATGAATGCACGTTTCGTATTCATCCTAATCGCTTCTTTTTTTTTCTCTTTCAACTATCTATCTGAAAAAGAATATCTCAATAATGTAATAAAAGAAAAAGAAAAAAAAAAGAATGAACGAGTACGATAAGAAATGGCATTGACGTAAGTAAGTCTATGCGCATTGAAACAAGAAAAAAACACCAGTACTAGACTAGTAGTAGTTAGGAAAAATAAAATAAATGACGAGTAAGTATTTATATTAACTAAATATATATTAATTTTTGTTTCCTTTTTTTTCTCTTTTTGGAATTTTTTTAACCACCTGATATTTAATAATTGTTTCCTGTTCGTTTCGGACTAACCTAATTATTTAATTTATGTATACATGTTCAAGTACATTATCGACGTCATAGATATTTCTATCACGATAGGTAGCATGTCTAAAAATTAGCTTTGATTATTTAGTTTCTTATAGTTATATTTCGTTTTGAAATTAATAATGATCAGCATCTGACTAAATGATGTCACTTGCATTTGTTCACTCACTCTCTCTCTCTCTCTCTCTCTCTCTCTTCTATGTCATCCTTGTCATACAACAAATAGAGAGTACAAATTCCCAGTAAAAATTCTCTAGAGATTCATAAGTATAGTTGGCCGCTCGCGACCGTTTTCATTCCTATCTCATATTACTGACGACGACGAGCAGCAACTAACAAGGAGAAAAACAGAAGAGCAAAGGAAACAAAGAACACAATGATTAATCGAATGATTGACTGTTCATTCTTTTCCGTTAGGTTTTTTATTGATTTTCACTAACTATATGTGTATGTGCGTGAGTATGCAAAAGATTAGACGAAATATAACGAGAAGTTACATTCTGAACAACTAAAATGTTGACAATGCTAACGGCCAAATTGCGTGATTATGATTGATTGATTGATAAATTGTGCTGTGTGTGCATCACAAACTAGAGATCGAATTAGACACGACGAAAGTAACAGATAAAAAACCAAAACAGCAACCAGGGGCAAAAGTCAGACCTTGACTAAGATATACATTAAATTATTATATATATTTATATTTATGTACGTATGCATATACATATACACACGACTATCCATTTTTGCATTCATCCATTTATTCATCGAAAATGCCATAGAAGCATAACAAGAGAGAGAGAGAGACGAGACTAGATCCATATTGCATATACATATCATGACATACTACTACGAACATACAGACGTTCGTCCAACTGTTTGCAAAAGTAGTGATATTGTTGTCGTTGCCGTTGTTCCTGCATGGCATATTGTTTGTTGTTGTTGTTGTTATCATTTCACTATAACTACAGCTATTGCTGTCTCCAGGGCGTTAGCAATAGCAAGTACTCTCATCCTATAATTAAAGCATTACTTAAGACATCATATATCTCAAAGTACCTATGCAAACATCAGAGGTATTTTGTCTAACGTAGAGTATTAATACTTTAGTCTCTAATAAGCTCTTATTACTTAATTCGTTTGTGAAGAAAAGCATCTGAGACAACAGAGAAAAAAAAGACTCAAGTGTCTCATGTCTTCATTGATTTGCTTGTTCGATGGTAAACAGATGGTAGCACTCCTGTCCTTATGAGTGAGTACTACTGTTGTTACTATTACTATTGCTGTATGTTATTATTCACTCATGTTCTTTTGAACACTAATTTTGATCATTATGTATTATGCAAATTACGATTCATTTTTTGATACATATAGATAGACATGTAAATTGTATTTTACTTGATATAACGCCAACGCATGGCGCCATAACACACGTTCAACAATCAAAATTATCGTTAAGCGTCAAGAACCACTAACACCACTCGACTCTAGCCGATGAAGAGTATGTGGAATAGCAAAAACGGTCAAAAGAAAAAAAAATGAGAAAATAGAAAAAAAAAAAGAAAACTAGATGAAGAACAAGAAGAAATCAGTTCATTCGCTTGCTCTGGTTGAGCATTCGACGACAACATGGATAGAGTGTGTGTGAGAGAGAGAGAGAGAATAGGCACATGTGGCTTGAAGGTTGTCGTTCTTGATGAGAAGACGACGATGTAGCTATAGTAGTAGTAACTACAGCAGCCGCAGCAGTTGTAGTAGAAAAACGAGACTACCGGAAAATAATCATAATGGAACACACACAAAGGTCTCTCCAATCCTTCTTTACGACACGCGCTCGATGCGCAACACACACACATATAACATTGATTGAGATATCTTGTCGCTTTTCCCCTATCCACAACGAGAGTTCTTTCTCTCTGTCCTCATGTGCTTGTTCGTCGTCTTAATGTTCTATCTTGCATCGTCTTTCTTTGTATGCTGCTGCTGGCGGCTTTAGTGTCTCTCTGAATTGACACTCACCAGGGTGGCTGTAGAATTTCTTGTCTTTCTATTCTTCTTCTTCGTCATTGTTGTCGTCTTCGTTTTTGCTTTTTACACTCTATTGTCCGTCTCTTAACATCTAGCTCACACGAGCGTATACAAACGTATGCACATACATTGATTTTCTGTTTGTGTCTATGTGTGTGTGTCTAATTGTTAATATAAAAAGAGAGACACATTGTCTTTCGCTTGAGTTCTTCATTATGTTCTATATCTTCTCCGTTTTTTGACTGTTTTTTTAAGATACATATGCACTATACTACGAGCGACGTGATGTTGATAGACGGCGACCATCTGGCTTTTTATTATTTTTGTTCAATTTAATGTTTTGTCAAATAAACATAACAATCAAATCAATTCATCAACACACCGTGCATTGTTACAAGTGACGCAGTGAGGTGCGCATAGGCGCACAGTAGGTTTGTATTGTTAATTAGCAAATATCAATATTTTTATTCTCGGTCTTGTTTCTTTCGTTTTCTCTTTGTCTCTCTCTCTCTCTCCCTTTGGTTTTCTGTCTCTCTTCCTTTTCTTTCTTTTTTGTTTTCTCTTGTTTCTATACGATTAATATTATCGGTACACAAAATTAATGCGTATAAAAAAAAAACGACACATCTAGTCAAGAAAATAAAAGAAACGACTTAGAAAGAAAAAGAAAAGGAAGTCATTCTATTTGATAAATTAACTAATGGAAAATCAGAGGAATGAAAATATATTCAATTATTAAGAAAGTTTTAACTTGACCCGAAAAATTTAGCATAGATTTCACTTTAATGTTTTCTTCGAAAAGAAATAAGACAAGAAAAATCTTTTGAAAACTGTATATAGCTATAGGATAGGATCTCTAGTTACTACCTATGTTTACTTGTCAAGGACAAACATTGAGATGAAATTTTTTTCTTCAGTCATCAAAAGTTTAACATGTTTTTAATATTTAATCAGTTTTGACGTTGTCATCCAACAGAAAAAGTGTGTCAAATAAATATTCAGATACTGATTAAATCAACCACATTTTGACACGTATAGTTTTGAAAAATGATCAGTTATCATAATTAAATATTAATTATAATTAATTAATAATTTTATCATCATTTTCTACTTTTATCTATACCCATAAGAAAGAATATTGACAATTGAATGAACCTAGACATTTTTTTTTTAATTTCATAATAACTCATCGAAATAGAAGTTTTTTAAAATGCTTTTCTTTTTTCACATTTTATTTAATGTTATATTAATAATTAAGAAAATTGAGCTTTAAGGCGACACTTGAAAATCTTTGAAAAGTAGTGCATTTTGTAGAGTAGAGTTAATTCTATTGAAAGAGACCTTCCGGCGTTCTATGCAGTGCACAGTGTGAATGTTACAACGTTTTTGTTTTGAGCATTAGTGTCAGCAGCTATGGGATTCCCCAGCTATTTCTTTTTTCCTTTTACAACATGCAGTCATGCTCAAAGCATTATAATATTTACACAATGCATTGCATAGAAAATTGGAAAGTCGTGTTCAATAGAACAAATTTCGTTTTGTAAAATGTACTAATTTTCCGAACATTGAAGTATCACCATCTTAAGATTGAATTTTCTTATTTATGAATATCACATTAATTAAAATTGGGGAAAAACTATTTAATAAGTCTCATTTCGACGAGTTATTATGAAATCAATGTGTTTCTAAGTTCATTCAGTTTTCAATATTCTTTCTTATTATGTATATAAAAGTCGAAAGTTTCAATTATCATCTAAAGGTTTATTTTAAATGTTTTTTTTTTTTTCTATTATTTACCAACATCAAAACTGATACAATACTAAAAATATCTTAAACTTTTGACTGTTGAAGAAAAATTGTGTTTCAGCATATATATCCTTAGCGCACAAGGAACTAGATCAAGGATAGATAGTAACTAGAGATCGTACCCTATGGCTTCACATGACATTCAAAAGCTTTGTCTTGTTACATTTTTATTTTTCGAGGGATATACTAAAATGAAAATTATCTCTAAACTTTGTTAATTTACTTAATTTATAGGTTAATTAAAACACGATAACTAATAGATAAGAAAAAAAAAGTAAAAGAAACCAAATGGCTAGTGTAGCTGCATGGCTTCCATTTGCTCGAGCAGCAGCTATTGGTTGGGTACCATTAGCAAAACATCCTTTACCACCACCACCATTTCGTGCATCAACAAATGGTGCATCACCATCATCACCTTCAACATCAATGACATCAGCTACAACAACAAGTATTGGTGAACGTCGTTGTGATGAAAAAATTATAATTAATGTTAGTGGTCGTCGTTTTGAATGTTGGCGTTCAACATTAGAAAAATATCCTGAGTCGTTATTAGGTTCAAATGAAAAAGAATTTTTTTATGATGAAGATACACGTGAATATTTTTTTGATCGTGATCCTGATGTATTTCGTGTTATATTAAATTTTTATCGTACTGGTAAATTACATTATCCAAAACATGAATGTATTGCTGCATATGATGAAGAATTAGCTTTTTTTGGAATTTTACCCGATATTATTGGTGATTGTTGTTATGAAGATTATCGAGATCGTAAACGTGAAAATACAGAAAGACTTCTTGATGATCGTCTACATGAAGATGATGATAAAATTCAACCAAAACCTCAATCATTACGTGAAAGTATGTGGCGTGCATTTGAAAATCCTCAAATATCAACAATGGCATCTGTATTTTATTATGTAACGGGATTTTTTATAGCTGTTAGTGTTATTGCCAATGTCTTAGATACAGTTGCTTGTGGACTTGATCCTGAAACAGGTTATCCAAGATCATGTGGTGAACGTTTTTCTCGTCAATTTTTTTGTCTTGATACGGCTTGTGTCATGATTTTTACTGTTGAATATTTTCTTCGTCTATATGCTGCACCTGATCGATTAAAATTTGTTCGATCTGTTATGGTGAGAATAAATATAAGAAGTAAACAATATGGAACGAGAAAAATAAAACAAATTTGTTTTTCTTTATCTTTTTCTTTAGTCTGTTATTGATGTTGTTGCTATAATGCCATATTATATTAGTTTATTTATGCCACATAAAGGTGAAGTTAGTGGAGCATTTGTTACATTACGTGTATTTCGTGTTTTTCGTATATTTAAATTTTCACGTCATAGTCAAGGTTTAAGAGTATTAGGTTATACATTGAAAAGTTGTGCAAGTGAACTTGGATTTTTATTATTTTCATTAACAATGGCAATTATTATATTTGCTACTGTTATGTATTATGCTGAAAAAAGTGTTGTTAATACAAAATTTACATCTATACCAGCTGCATTTTGGTATACAATTGTTACAATGACAACACTTGGGTAAGAAATTTTGAAAATTTTAATAAACTATATATTCTTTTTTTTTTTTTTTTTGTATATAAAGGTTATTGAATAATAGATATTTACTAATAATAAATGAGATATATCGGATAATATATGTTAAAAAATTTTTAAGATTATTTTATAGATAGTTAATAGTTCTTTACGAATCATTGAAAGTCATGTTAATGTATTTTCTTAGTGAGAAAAGCTATAGATGTCAAGGTCAATAATACTTATTCAATATTAATCACTTAAGCATATAGAATATGTTTATTAGATATTCTTTTTTGTTTTGCCTTGTTTTCTAGGTATGGTGACATGGTTCCAAAAACTTGGTAAGTTTAAAAAATAAAAGCAAGAAAAGGTTTATCTATTATTAAAAAAAATAATTATAGGGCAGGCAAACTTGTTGGTGGTGTATGCAGTTTAAGTGGTGTACTTGTCATTGCTCTTCCTGTACCTGTTATTGTATCAAATTTTAGTCGTATTTATCATCAAAGTCAACGAGCAGATAAAATGAAAGCTCAACGAAAAGCACGTCAAATACGTATACGTTTAGCACGTAATGCAACAAGTAATGCATTTGTAGCAGCAAAAAAACGTCGTGAACAAAATCTTGATGATACAAATACATCAATGGATAAAAATATTGTTAATCCATTTGAATTACAACATCATCATTTACTTCGTTGTCTAGAATTAACAACTGTATGAAGCAAAAAAAAGAAAAAAAGAATATTTTTCTTTCTTTGTTATATTTTTCTCTTTTTGTTCGTTTTTTAAGGATCGCGAATTTGTTGAAATGGGTCCAGATATATTAATGAGTAGTGGTGGTGGAACAAGTCTTGTTCCAGGTGGTAGTACAATTGCTGGTTTAGCACGTTTTGGTTCACGACATAGTCAGTTATTATTAAATCCTCGAGCATGGTGGTGTTGTCGAGGGCGAAGGCGAAGAAAAAATTCATATAAAATAAATACCGTAAGTTAACATTACAAAAAAAAAAAGTCGCATGATGTAAATACACTAATCCATAAGTAGTCTTACGATAAAAAAAAAATTTATTTGATGAATAATAGAAAAGTCAGCAATGGTTTGGTTTTCCGGTACTTTGTTCTTCAGACATCGAAAGTGTACTTAGTGTTTTTTTTGTCTCTGTTAGGTCATATGGAAAATTGAATCCTGCCTTCAGACTTTCCACTAATGGAGTTCTTAATGAGATTATTTAATTGTGTAACTAGTATCTCCTTTCTAGAGATGTAAATTAGCATTTTGCAAATGAGAGAATTTCGAATATTGAATGTCTCAAGATATGAGATACAAGAAAAGTTACAACTTACTCAATGAATTCATCGTATTGAGAACTTTGTTTGTGCAAAGTTTAAAGTCGATTTTTCACATGATCTGAAGAACAAAGGCTTGTTAAATTAAACTATTCTTCTATACTAATGAGTACCAACGAGCATAACCAAAGTAATTCTCGCTTTTATTTCGTTGTATTTAAGAAAACATAGATATCTATATCGGTGACACATTGCAGAAAGAAATGCACAATCGCATATATTCGTCAATGAACGCATGTATGCATAAAGGGATTCATTAGGACTACATTTAATACAGTAAAAAAAAAACAGAAAATCATTATTGAAGCCAATGATAATACGTCAAAATAATACGTATCAAATGTTGTTTTTATGGAGAAAAAGATGCTGAAGTCTCGTATATCACGGAAAGAAAAATTAGCCTCATAAAATGATGGAATAGAGTGAAGAGATTCACATTTTTTTTTATCGTACAGCTACTTATGAACCATCCTATGTATATAATATATTTCTCAAATAGTCTATTGAATATAGGTTAACAATAGAATTTTTATTGAAGAAAATGTTCATTATTCGAAATAGCTCATTTTACAGCCTTTATTATTTCTATCAATCAATTTTATTTTGATAGAAATATTACAATAGATGATTGTAACTGGGTGCAAAACACTTTTTTATCCATTATTTGTATTCTATGACTAACACATCCGACACATTTCTCAGGCACTTATCAAATATGAATTAGTTGTTACTTTTAGAACATGATCTTGTCAATTCATTATTCTTGTTATTACTAAATCGAGTAGTCTTTTGATAGAAACACTTAAACTTAATTCATTATTGGAAAAGTTAAAGTTAATGTTTTACAAGCACTAAATTACTAATGAAACTAGATTTTCTATGACTGAGGATATATCCTTCGATTTATTCTTAATTAAAAGTTTGTTTTTTTTTCAGTAAAAAGTATTCGTGAAAATTTTCTTTCGTAATATTTCAATCAACCGATTTCAGCTATAATAAATTTCCTTAGATTGAATATTATTTTATTTTAAGTCTTGTACTTGTATTTAATTGCGCTTTTATAAAAATCAATTTTACATGATTTGATAATTGATTTGAACTATGAAGTAAAATAGTGTCATCTATTAATATAATATTCTAATCAATCGAACATTTTCAATATAGTTTAAAAAATGAATATGATATTTTTTTTTTAATAAATCCTTTATTAAAGTCTTGTCGTCATGAACAAAATAAAGTTCTATTAAAAATTAGAATGAATTATTAAATTGACATACGTCTTCATCTATTACTGAAATCCATCAATCAGAAACTTCGAACTTGCCACTAAAATTAAAGGTTTATAATTCTAAAACGTTCCATGAAAGGAATTATTGTCTCAATAATAATTTTGAGGTTTATTCTCAAGGAATTTATTGTTTTGATCATATACTTCAATAAAATTCTTAAAAACTTTGTTTTTTTTCATTCCTTTGTGATTCTTGTTTATAACGTGATGTTATTGAGGCATAATGGATCTGATTTCTTTTTTCGATTGGTTTATTAAATCTAAATGACCTTCATATTTTCTAATTTAACCACTGGAGGATTTAAATAGGGACGAGAAATATTAGAAACGAACGTCTCTTAAAAATGAGCCGATAGGATTTCTAATAGATTTCAAAACACATTTAGTGACTATGATCGCTCGTCCTTTATCAAAATTCTTCATCCACTACCGAACTCAAACAAGTACTTACATCTTTTTTTTTGTTTTTAAGGAACGTAAAAATACTCATAATGCTAATGCAAGTGGTGATGGACCTGATGAAGAATTAGGCGATTTTCAATTACCAATATCATTAACATCATGTGGTTCATCAACATTCTCACATAATGTTGTTCCAGCAAATGAAATACCACATCAACGAACTTCATCTCTATCAGCAACAATTCCTTCAACATCACAATATAATGTTGTACTTCATTCCAACGTCAATGAACCATTATTACCAGCAACAAATCGTTTCGATTTAAATCTTCCATTAGATAAAGACAATAGATATCAATTAAATCGTAAAGCAAATAGTTTAACAACAGTTTATGAACATAGTTCAACAAATGAAACAACAACAGGTGAATCATCCTCAAAATATGAAACATGGCGTGGAAGATCACCATCAAGTGTTAGTGATGTAACATATAAACGAACAACAAATGTTCCAATAATTGAAAAAACTACTAATATACAAGAAACAGTAAAGAAAGAAAAAATAAATATTAACCAATTATTTTTATTTATTTTTATTTTTAGGTATGACAGTGAATATAACTTCGCCAATAGCCCTGTGTTTCGTTTTGTTTTTTTTCTCCGCTCTTTCGTTCTCATAATCATACTGTACACAGTCGAAAAATATTTTCTATGCACTCTAGTCACCTGTCTCATGAACGACCCCCTGTGTTGTTTTGTTACGTTGTTGTTTTATTTTTATTTGTATATAAGAATACTACTGTCTGATGACAATCATTGTCTAGTAGAAAAAAAAAAAATATATATTCTAACCAAAACGAAAAAAAAAAATCAAAAATGATTTCTTTTTCTCGTCTATACATATATTTATTTATATATATATATATATTTTTTTTTTTGTTGTCCTATTTAATTAACTTATTAAATTTTGTTTTTGTTTGAATATGTATTTATGTGTGTATGTATGGATCTCAACTAAAGAGATGAATACCAGATTTTATTCTTATTATTTTTTTTTTTGTTTTGAAGAGTAATGATAAATAAAATAAACCAAAATATTTGTCTTTATAAATATGCAAGTTTAAGATTTTTTAATACGTTTTCTCGTTGGTTTAATATTTGATTTTTCTTCAAGATTTCGTTTTCGTTTATTTGTTTTTGTACGTGTACTGCTCTGTTGTTCATCATCATTATCCTTATCATCATCATTAAATTGACGACCTTTATTTTTATCGTTGACAAGTAAATTATCTGTTGTTGTTGGTGATGCAGGTTCTTCAGTTTCGATTAATTCATGTGGATCAAGTATTTCTTCTTGAGCTGATATATCTAATGGATCTTCTGATTGAGATTTTGAAGCATGAGAATAACTTGCTAAATGAATTGAACTTTGTCGATTACATTTTGTTCCAAATTTACAAGGTGATTTTGTTTCTATTTTACTTTTTGTTACTTGTCGTTTTCTTCTTGATAATGGATGTTGATATTGTTTGAGATGATCTGGATTTGTTCGATAACATTTTTCACCGTATTGACATACTTCACGTGTATCTGTTGTTTTTGATGATGATGCAACTGTTGGTTGTTCACATTCATCGTCAGAAGTAATTATTTTTTTTCCAGTTTTTGCATCACGTGATGGAATGACTGAAAATAATATGGAATGTTGTTTAGATAATTTTGTAGATGGTATAACTTTTTGTATAACACTAATAGGTTTTTTTGTTTTAGCTGCTTCAAGTACATCATTCCAAGTTAAATCAGTACGAATTCGTAGAAATACAGGAAAACGTGGAGAGCCCGAATTAGATAATTCTTGAAATTTAAATGTTATAACTGAACCTATTTTAGGTGGTTTTCGACGTTGATCCATATTAAATCCACTACCAACATCGAATCGTTTTCCATTAGGTAATTTACATTCCAGAGCGCCTAACATTCCTGTACAATTACCTTTACCAGGTTTATGACCAACGACAAGAGCTTCTAGAAAACAGGGGTAAAAAAACATTCTCTGTTTTTAATGATTCGATTTTTGCTTTTAATGTAAACCTATTTTACCTTCATCATAAAAAGTTTTTACTTTAAGTAATGTTGATGAACGTTTAGTCTCATAAAGACTTCCTGGTTTACGAAGCATAATACCTTCTCCGCCAGCGGCATTTACATCAGCTAAACATTGTTTGAGATCAGCAAGACCTTGACATTTTTTTATACCAACTACTGAAGCATAACATTTATCATCATCTTGCGAAATATTAGCTTGTAACCATTTAACACGATCTTCATATTTTCCACCATGACTTGGTGCATCAAAAACTAAATACGTCAGAAGTTTATAATCATCAGGCACAACTTTATTAGCTTGTTTTTTCACAATACTAATACATTTTTGAAATAGACCACGCCCACACCTATTTAAAAACACATTTAACAGAAGAAAAAAAAAACAAGATCCAAATAAATCTACCATATTTCTCCATCTAGAGGCAATTTTGGAAGGTTGACCTTGAAGAAATCAGGTACGTGAAATAAATTTCCTTGACGAGAATAAAAATTACTTCCATTCCAATAAGCTCTAAAAGTCAACATATTTGTCAACCAAAAGAATGAAAAATATTTGAATTCACATACCGAACACCGTCAAGTTTTTCACTCATCCACCATCCTGTTGGATCAATATCTTCACTCCATGTCTCTGCAAGAAGTACTTGTTTAGCAGCAGTACACATTTATGTTAACAAATATTCAACTTTCACAAAAAAAAAAAATACTGAACGCTCAGGCTTTTCTTTTATGAATACAAGAAAAAAAAACCATTGACATTGTATATGTTGTTTTATAGTTATTTTTGTCATTCAGGTTCTTTTATCGGGATTGTGCAAGAACACTCAAGGTCATAACTAGAACACAAAAAAAAACGAGCGTCAACTAACTCTATAAGAAAAGAAGAAAAAAAAACCGAAGAGAAAGAAGAAAAAATAAGCCATGTGGAGAAAGCTTTTTAGACCCGAAAATAATTGTGATGTATCATTTTAGATCATTTTATCGCTGTCAATCAAATAGATTGTTCGACTTTGGACAGCATATACATATACATATATATATATATGGTCTAGTCATCTCTTATATTTATTTCTTTACATATCAACATCATTCGTTATTAAAAGTCAATGCATAAATTTGATAAAAGTAATCAAGATGACTCGCCATCAATATCCATTGGCGAAATTCGTACTGGTATGGGACGTGCACGACAAACGTCAGGTAAAATATACATATAAGAAAGAAAAAAATAACAAGAATATGATTTGTCAAACACTCATCATGTGTTGAATGACCGTGTCACTGTATATTGAGTTGTTATTGTATATATGCATATTGTATGTTTAGCAAGCAAGTTAGAATTTGATATCAATCGATTCAATGCATTGCGTGCAGACACATTTTCTAGGTAAGGAGAGAAAGAAAAAGAAAAAGACTTGAGAATAATTGTTCGATTACTATCATTCATATTAAAGTTTGAATGTCATGCCGAATAGATCAAATTTAAAGCAGTTTCGAACAGCAGGTATGATAATCAAATAATGGGAAAAAGGATCATAAAATTTTATAGTTTTTTTTGTTAGTATAGAGATTTATTACTTTACTTTGTCTAATATTATTATCTCAGATATAATTAATAATATTGGATAAAAAGAATTCATAAAGAAATTTCTCATCGACTTTTTTTTTTGTGATATGTTCACTTTTATTAACAATTAACGTCGGATAGAGCTAATTAATAGGCAATATTTGTCATCTCTATCAATTTTATGAATAGAAACTAAACAATAGCGAATTAAGAGTAAGGTAGTGCATTAGAAACAATTGTCACTACCTTTCGAAATTATTTTTGGCTTTTTTTTAAACAGAAAACCCCTAATAATGAGCTTCAAAATGAGTTTTATGACTTTGATCGTAATCCTTTAATAAAATTCTACATCCGCCACTGGAAGCAAATTTCTATCGGCAAGTCTAGTTTATTGAGTTATGCTTATGAATATTCTTCTTCTAAGGAGACGCTTATAATGTAACTAACTATATGTCGACAGACATCTGTTATTTATGATGTATTCAGAATAATAGATAAGATAATTGATTTTCACAGAACTTTGGAATCTCATTCTTGTCTATTGACAAATGAATAATTCGGATTATTTGATAAAGTATTTTTTTTTTTCAAGGACGAATTTATAATCCAGTATTCGTTTATCCAAATAATAACAAAAGTAAATGTTAATCAATAAATGCATAATTAATTGAGTCATTAGAATTTTGTTTTTGAAAAGAAAGAAAAAACAATCAAAAGAACACTTTATACAACATTTATCTTTCATAGTTTTCTATGTTAATTTTTTTCTCAATAGAATTCTCATTAATATTACACTCTTGTAATTTGATTTAATCAAATAAAATTTTATTGTTCTTCCGTTATAATAATATGATTATTGACTTCTTCCGATTAGACTATATAGAATGAATAAAATGATATTCGAAGTAATTATTGTCAAAAATAATAGACAGCTCATAATAAATCGAACTAAATATAAATGAAATTTTTCTCTTACATGTGACTTTTTCCAATAAAAAAGAATCAAGTTTTTCTATGCTAGAAGACAAACAATTTCAAGGTCTACAAACAAGAACTTTTGCTTTCTTTTATATAAATCCACTAGGTTACAAAGTAAATAGAAAAAGGCGATGGTTGAGTTTTACATCTGTATAAGAATCTATTCATTTTTTCGACGAATTTTGTGCAGAGATGTCGTGCATTGGTTCACTGGTATAGTTTTATAGAGATTAAAATTTTTGAATTTTTTTTTTCTATGAAAAATTTTGAAACTTTGCAACAGTTTTTTATTCATATCTTCTCTTCCACAAGGGCGAACACCTTTTGTTTTTTGAAAGCACAGATGCATATTAAATAGTAGAATAATCATAAACTTCGGAACAGTGTTGCTCCCTTGGCTCTAACTTTAGATAAAGTACTGTTGTTTAGATGAAGTTTAACTTAAAAATCTAGAGACATACATTCACTGGAATTTTGAGTCTGCTAGAAAAATTTAGATATTCGAAAATAGATCAGTCAATTGTTTGTTTTAAAGATCCAATTATATGATGCTGCATACTTTTGAAAAGTACAAACAACATTACATCACAATTGAAACATCCAGAATACGTAAGTATTTGGAATGTTATAGAAAGAAATAAGAAGTTCTGTTTAAAACTAAAGTATAAAGTTTTATAGACTTTGAAATTCTTTATGTTTTTTAGTATATAAATAAAATAGATAGTTTAAAGAAAAATTTTCATTTAGATTTTGTTCGATTTATTATGATTTACGAGTCAGATAGATTTCGTTTATTTCTCATATTTCACATGACTCAAGTTTATTGAAAGATTGTATTACGATTGAAAAAAAGTTCGTTTGTTTTTTTTTTTTTGGCTAAGCGTAGTGAGAGTTTGTTGATGAAATTAATTACTAAGTATATTTGATAAAGTAAACGAATATTTTTCGAGTTATATAAGAGCACAGCTGTCGTTCTTTAGTTGACATAGAAAAAGCTCAGCTGTTACTTTTACATATGATTTAATGTATATATAG
>CAJNSZ010000616.1:10136-55337 GCA_905329745.1 Rotaria sp. Silwood2
CAGTATGAACATTTGAAAAATGTTCGTATTTCATTCATTTGGACCGTTTGTAGCTATTTTCATATTTTCGACTATCTGACTTCAGCACCAGTGGAGTGGGAAAAGTCAATATTCGAATCATTTTCGATGTTGTCAAGAAACTTCATACCCATTCTCTGAGTATCATTTTTGTTAGGTTTCACTCATCTAGTATTTTTCTGTGGCTCTCTGTTTAACAAGAAAAAGAAATGTGTGATATTGTTGGAGATACTTAGGACGTGTCAAAAGTATTGAGACCTGCAGGCGCAATTCTACAGAAAAGTGTCGGTTGAGTTTTTATTACTTTAAATGTTCGAACTAGGAACCTTTATTATTTGCAATTTTTTTGTTAAACAAGTTTATCAAAAAACTGTTTAGTAATCTATATTCAATACAGTGATTTATTATAAACGGAGATTGATCTGCAGTGGATGGGGTTTTCAAATGAATAAGAGCATCGATAGTGAATACAATTACATAAAGAAGAAACGGACAATACAAAAAAGAACGTTAGAGCGTGGAACTAAAGATAGGAGAATAAAATCGAGAAAAAAAATGAGTCGTCAATAAGCATATGATTACGGCAGTCTCAGCCTAGCATGTCTGCTTATTTCAAACACACTATAAAGTTTATTAGGTTTGGATGAAGGAATAGAGCAAACAGTTTGTCATTAATGCACCTTTTGTGATGATATTGATGTTAATCGCGCGAATTGCTTCGCTCGCGCCTATGCTCTTGTTGATGTTCGTGATGATGTCTGTTTTCTTCGCGCGAGTGGCGTCGCTCTCCTCTATATTCTTCATGCTGTTCGTGATGGTGTTCATGACCGTGCCCATATCCTTCTGGATGGTGACGGTCACGTCCATGTTCTTCAAACTGACGAGGAGATTGGCTTCGATTATGCACATTGTGCCACTGTCGATCAATCATCTCTTGCTGATTGTAGTTTCCATAAGGCGGCGATTGCTGGTGAGCAAAGTTAGGAGGTAGACCCTGCTGTTGGTTGTACTCGGGTCGGCCGTATCCCTCTTGATAGTGATAGGACTCCGGAGGATCTTGGTATGAATAACCGTGTTGATATGGATTCTCCGGCGGCTGTCCTTGAAACGGAGATCCGGCATGGTACTGCTCCTGTCGACGTCCGTCAGAATTAGTCGAATCTTCATGTGGCCACGAACCATGAGGTTGAGATTGCGGAGTATTCTGATGGCGGTGATCACCACTGCCACCTTCAATTGTATCGATTAAACCTTTCAAAAATGACATCTAGAAAGAGAGCACAACTATACATCCGCACCCACTGAGATCAGTTCAATATTTGTTGCCGGATCTCTTGCTTTCATCTAGATACCGCTGTACAAATTATTGTGAGTACCTACAAACTTGCTCTTGTCAAAAAATCACTACTTAGTTTCCTGAATCACTAAACAATGTGAGAGTTCCGGTCACTTCCACGGTACGTCAAATTGAGTCAGTTTCTCGCAATGTGCCACCTTTTTTACAAGAAGACATCATAATCCAAGGATCGCATCAGGCATGACGAAGATTTGTGCACAGATTTTCCTCATAACACTTACAACTAATCGACCCTTCCAAATGAATTTGTGAAGTTTGTTTCGGTGTTGATATGTGCTTATGAAAATAAAACAGTCGGAATACGTTACTTTTCTCTTTTCAACATAACTAAGAAATCGATTCTATTCTTTTTCTCTTTCGTATGAGTGAAAGATGTAAATAGAAACAAGAACTCGTCGGTACGACTCCTGTGAATTCAAAACTTTCAAATTCTCAATATCAATAGCGAAGTAGGCGAAGGAGAGAGGGAGTAATAATTTCGATAATGGTACTTTGGCAGAGTAAATGCTATTTTCTACGTTGAGTTTTTTCAACAGATGGTATCCCAATAAAGTGCATGTGGCAGTAGTGCATTGTGAAGTGCGCTTTTTCTTTTCTTCTGATTTCTTCGTTCGTCATAATTTTCGCTGTACACAGAATGTGTAGTGCCAGCAGAAGGAACGGAAAGAGTATACTATCTCCATCGCAACTTTGAAAACTTGGTCGTTTTTTATAAGTGAACCAATTCTTTTTGTGTTCTACACGTAAAGTAAAAGAAAAAACCGTACCGCCGCCTGGAGCGACTCATGTCACTTCTATATGCAAAATAATTATTAAAAATGATGATGATGATGATTCAGTGTTTTTATTTTACAAATATAAGTATCAATCAGCTCTCTTTCTCGTTTCCTTGCTACAAAGCAATACACTAAAAAGTCAGGACATATGGACTGTACAGAGAAGAGAGTTCATTCGCTTCTACAAGACATTTTGAGCTATTTCTGATTAGTTGATATATGATTGGGGGTATGAGTGTGAAGATAAGAGCTACACCCACACTCTTGTGTAAAACGATGAGTTGGTGGTAGTATAAACTTATCAATGTTGATTAATAAAGAATTGATTTTGTTTTTATAAAAAAAAAATATTCCATATTTAATGGTACTGCTGTTATAGGTGAAAAAATAGATGAAGGATGAAGACTATTTTTTAGTCAAAATCGGCATATTGTATATAAGAATATTTGTTCATTCTTTTCATCAATACGATTTTCAACATCGCAATGTTTTTCTCAGTCAAAATGATCAACGAAATTATTCGAGTAATATTGATCCATGTTGATTATGATTACAAAATTAATAATCAACATTGAATTTAATAATATTTGTTTTTAGAATAAGATTTTTCCACTGATTACTGTCAATTAAATCATTTTACCACTTGCTCGAAGAGTTAGATGTGTTAATTGATGTAAAGTGAAAAGATATTATTCAAGAGATTGAAATGATACTACAATATCTATGATGAGATAAAACATATGCAAAGAATTTTTAAGTATTTGTTTTTCTTTTGCCTACAACAAAATGAAGCATAAAATGAGTTAGACAATGAGAAAAAAGTTCACGATTTATTTTCATATTTTTATTTTCTTTATCAATAAAACGATAAAAATATGTAATTGAATATCCGACGTATCGAAAATTCGAATTCGTATTAACATTGTTAAACTAAGTACTACATTTAGTATAACAATCATTGTCAGGAACGAAACCGCCGTCAATTGTTAGATGAGTTAGCATTGGAAATTGAGTATCGATATAATTAAGTATATGAATTCTATCAATTTTTAAATGGATCAATACTTTTGCTGGTTTTGCAAGTAATTGATCTAAATTAAATTCAAAATTCGTATAAGTATCATATTTTCTAATGTCGAAACATTGAAAAGATTCTGGTGAATCAATCTTACTGTAAAATGCTTCAATGAATGTTACTGATTGAAGATGAATAAAGTGATGCTTGAAAAATGGAAAATATTTCTTAAATATTTCAACTTGATGAGGTATTGCTTCATCAGAAAATATAATTGAAATGACTTGTTTAGGTTGTCAATGATAACAAGGTAAAGTGGTTATGAATAAACAATAGTATTAAAACGATCATTGAGATTAATGAATGATCGAAATAAATCATCTGGTGATAGATATTCGAACATATCAAATAAAAGTTTAGCTGAAAAGATTTAAGGCATGAAATCATATCTAGAAAATATCAGATAAGAATTCAAAACAACAAGTACTTTTCTTCCTATTAACACGTTATAGTAACTCAATAATACGCGATTCTTCCATAAAATATAAAATTCAAACAAATGTCAAATCTGTCTGATACAAGTATTCGATATAGTATTTAGAAGGAGTGTGTGATATACATCAATCCACATCAAAACAATTGTATCAGAGAAAGAGAAAAAGAGGGAAGGAGTAATTGTATCACACAGAAATCATTCGATGGTTGACCCAATCAGATTGTTATCAGTCAAGTTTCAGAACATATGTGTGGTGGTGCAGAGTAAATTATACTGTTTGTATTTTAAATATTTCTTTTCTAGTATCTTTTAGACAGAGACATCTTTTTATATCAAAATATATCACTTGGAATGGTCTACAAAATCATGTATGATTGCAACCAAAAATTATTTTCGATATATTTGAATATATCGTGATTTCGCTGCAATATTTTCATTGCCAACAATTAAATTGTTGATAAAAATGATCAACAGCTCTCTGATCTATCAATTTGTCTAAACCTTCCGGTTTTCCATGGACAGTTCGAATAAATTAAAGATCTCAATAGTAAAATGGATGCCAACAAGAAAACTACCTTTTGAAACAAAGTGTATACCACTGCTGCCGAATAAAGATTTTGCTTATTTCTCATAGTACAAAGTCAGAGACTCAACTATGACTATGGTTCATACTCGTTACCTAAGTGAAACATGGTATGCAGGTCATTTTCATGAACTCATAACAAAGAACCATTGCTCGCTGAGTCTGCCTGATTTGGGGTGTGGGTTTGTGGATGTGGGTGTTCGTTCGTTTCTTCAGGCACATCCACACCCACATCTACCCAACTCGCATCGAAATAATAAGTTTCACATTACTGTATTAAAGAATCCAGTGTATACAACACGTCAGTTGTTTCTGCCCATAAAATATCACTTATCACCTACGTTAACAAAATCTTGTGTATTAGAGTGATGAATCATGAAGAGCTTCTGAAGTTCATGCGAGAATATTGTAGAAATCTCTTAAAGAAGGTGCGCTTGCTAACCGTCTCTTGACTCATACCCACATCCTGGATTTTAGAAAAGTTTCGTTGCGCTTTTATTGTCAAAAAGGCAAAATCGTTTTTCATCAAGTCTTGAAATTTTTCACGAATGTAAGCGTCGGTTTTTGTGCTAAAGCCGCACATCTTTTTACATTGGTCAGATATCGGAAATCTCATTAGATCAATTCTGGGTTCAATATCTCTCAATAATCTTTAGATGATATAGCACTTTTTTCTACAGCTAAGATTTTGAAAGCACAAATATTATCTACTAATTCTGTAGGTAGCTGTTAACCGCAAGTCTTTTTTTTTGCATTTTAATCAAAGATCTTGAAGTTTTTAGTTATCAGAGTACCAAGAAATTCAAAAGTCATCATGGCTATCCGTTAACTTGATCCGTTTGTGATTAACGTTCACTTCGTTTGGCTCAATCTTAATTCTTCCCAGCCACACAGTCAGTGTTCTCTCACCTTCCCGATATGTTGAATAAATTGTATTCTCTGTGAGCCATTGTACGGTCTTCGGAGAGAATCTCGAATTTCCAATGTTGAATCGGACACATGATAAGTGTTGGCAGCGTTCGAGAATCATTTTCATATCCTGAAAATGTCTCACTGGCACTTCCAAATATTTCACATGATGCGGAACCATTAAACAAATATTCTTTGCATTTAAATGAGATCTGTATTTGTATGAACTATTGTTAATTATAAATGACTTAACGTTTTGTGCCCGTTGAATGAAGGTGGCTATGTCATTCAATATATTCATCTTTCGATCACAAAAAAAGTTGCTCTTCAGTTTGATTTCAACGAGCTGCGAAAGATCAATAATAGATGAAAGAGACTCCAACGTAACCAAGGGCCAATCCTTCATCTGACAAAGATGAAGTTTGGTCGCTTTGCGAAATAAGGGATGGTTTGATGTTGTACTCTGCAAACAGTGATACATGGAAAATTTCAGCATTTCAATGGGAGAAACGAACATTCAATGGTAAGTAAAGCAAAACTTTATGTTAGATAGACAGTTAGAATTGCTTAAATATGTCTCTTGACTTAAGTCAAAGAATAATTTATTCGAATGTTCAGATTGAAAAGTCTAGGAAATAAGCGTCATGTTATCGTAACATTCTAATTCCTCATATTAGTGCGAGCGCGACAATATTTGCTCTTTATTTTTTAAACACAAGCGAAGCATGAAACTGGGTGAAAAACATATCCGTTGATTTTGCATAGATTTTTCCGAAGAATTTATCAGTCAAAGAATCGACACTTGCTCAAGTTCGGTTTAACTGTTAGAAGATCTTGAAGGAATACTAAGAAATAGTACCTGCGGCGCCTTGATATTAGGTCAATATTAATAGTGATTTCAGATAGGACAACAAATACTTGCAGATCTAAAATAAAAAGTTTCTGTATCGAAGTAGCAAGCTTCTAGCATAGACATTTCAGAATCAATATGTCAAATATGCTTATGGACATGCTCAAATTGTCATTACCCTCTCTTCTTAGTAAAATCCATTTCTACCGCAATCGATACTTTCTACTATCTCGTCACCTCTTATGATAGATCTGTTCATCACCTTGAAACAATCTGTTGGGAATGGGAGAGATCCAATCTTCTCACTGTATACTCCAACTATTCTCTTCGACTTACTCTTTGTTCAATATCAGCAGCCATAGCTTTTGTCATAGATAAAGAAACTGTATCCACATTGTCCATGATTGATGGATCTTTGTCCATTGTCTGAGCATAAGTAGAAAGGGAAATCTTCTGCAAATCCGCCTCGTATTGCATGTAGGATGTACATACTGGTATCGAATAGAGATAGATCTCGCATAAGTTGTCAATCCTATATTCACAGATGACATACCATTTTTTGTATTCGACCCAAAATGCTGATCGAAATGGTGCAATTGTCAACTCGATGTCGATAGAATTTCGATTATGACCTGGCCGCCAATTATTAAAGAAAAATTCGAATTTGTCTAACAGGGGAAGATTTGTCTTAATGAATTGCTCCCAGCGATTGCCATCAAGCGTGTTTTCATAACCAATCAATTTGAGATAAACAAGCGAAGGTGTCAGTGAAAGAAAATATTCCATCTTATCAATTGACACATCCGGTTGCTCAATAGTGAGCGAGGTCAATTGGCGAAATGATGTTGAACGAGAAGATGTTAAGATAGTATCATTGGTAATGTGGTATAGGCTGTGTCTAATTATGAGTGTTTGCAGATGACGAGAGCACTGAAAGATATTGGAAAGGTAATCGAAAGTTATATATTCATTTATTTTGAAATATCGAACTGTGCAATTGATTGGCCATTGTATATTATGTATTCGATCATTTTTTATATGCAAATCGAGGTTATAGATGTTGGGTTGTGCAATAACTGATGAGAGAAGACTCGCAGTTGTTTTTCTTTGCCTGTCATCATAATTTCGAATATTGAGTGAAAATGAGTAGAGCAGTTTAATGTTGACACGTTTCAATATTATGTCCAACTGAAACTCATCGATTTCAGAAAGAGATAATGAGCGAAGTCGAGTGAGTTGTCCAATGTGGAAGAGCGGCAAAAACAAATCCACTTGATCAGGTGTTCTGTCACCATTGTATAGTCTGAGTGCAGTAACATTTGAAGGATGAATCAATCGACAAAGCAGATGAAAATTCAACTTTGAAATTGATTTGAAATCAAGAGAATATCGACCGTAGTTCTTCACAAGAGCTCTGAATAATCGACACACTTGCCGAAGTGTAAGTATGATTGTCTCAGGATCGAGACTGTCAAAAATCCGATAAAGTAATTCGACTGGCAATATTTGCATTGACGGGATTTCATTACTTGCCATGGACGACTATGTGTTCTATTTAAAATTTTACAATGTACGTGTCACGATAGTGACGTGATTGTGAAATATTACCTTAGCAAGAGTTTCTTTTTGGCGTTGATGTAGAATGAAGAGAAACGCAAACAAATGCGATTGCTTCTCTCATTGTGAAGTTCCAAAATATAGAAGGAAAAATTTCTGCATATCATATACAGGTAAATTGAGATGTCGCATTAGTACAACGATCGAGATGTTCCTTATATATAGTAGTTTCACAGATCGTTGCACCGGATGAATCTACTAGGACAGAAAATATAGACATATTATTATGTTTGTTGAATTACTATTTGTGAAGGTTCTATTGAGCTAGGTAAGCGTGCTTCAAGAAACGCTATCGCAAAATCGAAGAAACAGAAATGTGTCTTTACATCTTATATATTCTGCATGAGCTTAAAGAGACGCCTTTGACAACTACAACTCATCTGAGCTTGAACTGATGAGCCAATACTTCGATAAAGAGCTCATGAACTGTTGAACTTGAACTATCACATACCTAGTCGTAACTTTTCATGTCGTTTATCTGAATCAGAGACCGAAACCGAATAGAATGAAGGTTTTCTTATTCGTTCCGGTCTTTGAGCTGGATACTTTACAATTCAGGAGAAGGTAACAGTATAAATTGAAAGTGTTTTGTTTCGAAATTGGATCGAAAAACTGGAAAGAGCGTTCTCAGCAATTGAGAAAATCGTCTTTCCATCGACACCTCACGTACTGTTGTCACAAATCAACATTCTTATGCGGAGAGAAATGAGAATTCTGAGTATTTGATCAACTGATGGAAAATATTCGATCACTTTTTTTCTTGACATGTTCCAATGTATGATAGGCTAAAGATAACAACTGAAAGTGTTGCCATCTTAGCAGCTGAATATTCGTTTGAAAAAATATCAGGTTTTTCTCTTCTCACTGACTATAAGATTTCTCACATAATTGACTTGTTCAATTGTCGAGCCAAACTCTTTTTCATTCTATTCCAAAATGTTGCAACCTTTGGCGACATATTAGTCAGAAAACAAATAATGGAGTACTCGTCGACTTCTCATTCTAGTTAAAGAAAAGCATACTCGAAGTGTATAATAAAGAATACCTGCATATCGCATATATTCAAATAACCTTGCTGTGTATAAAATAAAACGAATTTTTTCTGCATTCGTATGTCGAAGTGTTTATACATCAAGTTTTGAGTCACTGTAGAATATGTAAACACGCACACTTGACCAAAGTCAAAGCTCAACCAATAATCTATAGAAATCGCTAATAACGAGAAAAATTGACGACTCAACTACTCTATTCAAGCGAATGCAACGAAGAGAAGTGATCGTGCCAGTAAGAATCATGAAGTTATCAGAAAAATAATCACATCATATTTATATACTATTGCCACGAATCTAGAAAAATAAGCATCGTGTCATTTTTCACATGGCATCGTCAACGGGGCAGCATTGCCAGATGAAAAACTTAAAAATCGAATTTTTTTATATTGGAATCCGGAAAAGTTGGACTCTAGTTTCTAAAAATTCGGAAAATAATTATCTAACTTTTCGATGCATAAGTAGACCTTGTTTTTTTAAAGAAAAAATGTTTTCCTTATTGATTATCATTTATTCATGTAAAGCTCATTGATAGTAAAGAAAAATACAATAGTTAATTCATTACTTGAGATCATTTTTCTCAAGAAAACATGTAGGTGATTAAAAAACAGGAAGCAAAAACAAATTATATATTTACAAATTCAGTTACAAACGCTTGTATAAAAAAACCAAAGTAGATTTGACAAGAATGCGTTCCATTTTTTTTCAAATTTTTTATTTGATGTTATTTCCTTCAATGAATTTGGCTGAGATAAAAGAAATTCATGAAAGTGCACATAAGAGATTTTAGAATTTTTTCTGATTTGCATTTCAGCTTTAACTAATTCAATGTCCATTCTATTCCGATAATCAGTTCATAAGTAATTCATATGACTTAATATGGTTTCAACATAGGCAATAATCAAGTGCATATTTGGTGTTGCATTAGCTTTAACATTCAACTAATATGACCACATTTGATCAGGCTTAATATATTCCTTTCTATCTTGTCATTCATAAAATAAAACACCTTCTGCATCATAGTCTATTTCCCATCGAATTTCACGATGATTATGTATTGTTGATTTCGGATTATCAATATTTTTGCTTGAATTATATGGTTTTCTTTGTTCACTTATTTTAACATTTTTATTTTTCATGCTATCGTACATCAATTTAATTTGATAGTATTTATTATATAATTCATCTGTTATTAAATCATCTATTTTGATCATGTTGATAACATCCATAATGTAATGTCATTTAAGAAAGTAAAATTGATTGACAATAGAAAACTGAAGATGGGCTACGGTTGAGTGTGGCTGTGGATGGTTGGATGAGGGTATGAGTATGGATGTGTGGATGTAGGTCAGATATGAAACAAGCCTAGCTTTTTTCAGATCACACTGGACTGACCAGTATACTGGTTTTACAGGTCTACCGATCGAAACCGGTCTAAAAGCAAATACTGGAGTACCAGTAATTGATATCGTTGATATATAGTACACAAGAGATTTTTCTACACAAATTCCTCAGATAATTTTTATCGATAGTGGGTTTTTGCTTCTCTTAAAATCTTGACCAACCGATCATGTAAAAAAAGCGGATGAGAGGAACCAAACTGATCACATAAAATATCCACACTATTATACAAATTGGAGCCAACTACAACGCTGCGTTAATCTTAGTGATAAAAGCATAAAAATAGAAAATTTAGACTTGCCAAACCGGTTTTGACTGGTTTAGATGTGAGATAGGGTATGAGTAGGGTGGGGATGGGGTCTAGTTTTTTTCTTGATCGAGAAAACGCATACACCCACCTACACCCTTATATATGATTCGACGCATGCTCATCTCCTCTTGAGGGTGCGGGTGTGGGTGTGGGTATAGGTGCAAATGTGTCTGAGTGTGCTAGTACATAAAGAGAACACCCATACTCACACACTGCATCTAGACGCGCTTTTTCAAAGAAAAATGATTTAAATATATTGACAGAGTCTGAACCGAGAGTTCTTTGTCAGAAGATTAAAAAAAGTCATAAACCGAGAAAAAACAAAAAATATTTTTCATTTTTTCAAAAAAAGCATATTTTTCAAGAAGAGGTTAATCAAAATTATCGAAATTTTTGGCCAAAAATAAGGTACCAAAGAAAAACCGATATGGTTTCTGAAAGAGCAAAAGAGGGGCTATCTTCCCATGCATTTATCTCAAATTCGAAATTTCTGATGAAAATTGACTTTTTTCTAGGAGGCCCTTTAACATATCTTCATAGTTGTTAAAGTGTTATATTGAGATGTGGGTGTTCATATTCGATTCATCGTCTCTCACACACACCTACCCTTAAAATAATCGATTTCTGTGAATGACCTGCATAATCTTCAACCGTTCAGTTGGAAGACTACCATAGTATTTGCGTCTTTAAAGCAAGAAGTTTTCCTGTGACAATAATACATTTTGAATGATCAAAGGTTGCGAATGTAGGTGAAAGACGAGTACAATATTCCCATCAAGATCCACACTCTTACGGTTTTCACGACATGGAACAATTAGCGACGACGTTAATGATGAAGTGCATTAACGCTGAGCTTCATGACTTGTGAAAATTTCCATGGTATACCGACTATTTCATCAGCTTGTGCAATAACTCAACGTGCAGAACTGTAAAGAAAAATATTGACAACATTTGTCTGATCCTTGTTTTTTTCTCTTTTCCTTTGCATGAAGTAACGCCTAATCATATTAGTCATCACACGATTATATTACTTAGGGGTATCCAAAAGTAGTGGCAACGACATTTTAGTACCACTTAGTAAGCTTGATAAAAGTTTCTTTTTACACAGGATGATAGAGAAAAAAATGCTCTTTCTTTCTATGCTATTTGATCATACTTCACATAATATAATGGTAATAAATTTCCAGTAAGATTTCGTTTCGTTATCATTCGTGATCGTTATACTGGCTTACAACGGGTAAGACAGGTTNATGCGTAATATCCAACTAATGATACTAGTCATTGACTGATTTATACTATTTGATGAATTAATGTCCGTTTAAAAAAAAAAGGCAGATTGTCATTTTATGAATAACTTTCGCTGAGTACAAGATAAAGATCTGCGGTTTTCATCATACGAAAGAGCAACGTCCGAGCCATCGATCTACAAAGAACTCATTAAGACGAAAGATGCTATTTTTTATAAGTGCTTTTGGATGAAAACTTTTTTCCTCGCGCATTCTCATCAATTTTCACAACAATCTCAGCTCAAATTACATAAAAATATAGCTCAAATCACTTTTTTTCTCTACGAGATTATTACATTTTTTTTGTTAATCCGCTTAGAATAAGAGGTTGAGGAATGATAAAACGTCTGATAATCTCATAGTCAAAGAAGGTGATTTGAGCTGAGATTTTGTGAAAATTGATGAAAATACGCGAGGAAAAAAGTTTTCATCCAAAAACAGCAATAAAAAAGCATCTTTCGTCTTAATGAGTTCTTTGCAGATCGATGGTTCGGACGTTGTTCTTTCAAATGATGAAAACGGCAGATCTTTATCTTGTACTCAGCGAAAGTTATTCATAAAATGGCTACCTGCCTTTTATTTTGAAACGGACATTAGTTGATTTACTACTCGAATATTTCAATGGTTTAACAAATTCAAATGGATGTGGGTCAGAGATGGGCACAGGATGACTTTTTCTGTCCTATCCTACAGGACAGGACGATCCTGTGCCCATCTCTGGTGTAGGTTGAATATGGTGTACGGTGTGGATGTATAGGTATAGTTATGTGCATCCTCTTCTCAACATCCACGCCCATACCCTAGAAATCCTAGTAAATCAACTAATGTCCGTTTAAAAAAAAAAGGCAGGTANCGTCATGGTGTCCAATACAAGACACAAAAATGAAGACATATTTGAGATAGAAGAATTAGAACCAAGACTAAAACAATAATCTTGTTCATGTCGAATTAACCCTCTAGCAAGGAGAATAATAGTGACCAAATAAATCATAGTAAGCAGGAATGCATTTCAAATTCATAGGCAACGATACTGAATATTTGTAAGATCTATATTGATAAAAATTTTTCTAAGAGTATCATCACCATTGAATTTATTTTTAACCAAGATTAAGCAACATGAACCTGTTTATGTCTAGAGCTCACTCTTAGAAATTATATTTCTCTATATATCTAGTCGAACTTTATGCTATTATTGACATAAATATCCAATACATTCACAATACAATAAGCAAACTTGAGAATAAGGAATAACTCAAGATTTAATATTTCTAACAAATGAATCAAATATTTAGTATTAATTTATGTTTCCTCGTCATCTCATTTGGGAAACTATTGTTGCTTTGCCTTTTGCAGCATTCTATTTGGCGTATTTAAACAAAAGATAATGATAATTGCGGGGTGTGGGTATATGTGCATATGGGTGCCAAAGAAGAGATCACACCAACATCCATCCACATCCGTACGAAAATATATTTTTACTATCTCACTTCTAACATTCAGTCAACAATGATTAATAATATAAGATTCGTTCTGTAAAATAATTATCGTTATAAGCTACTGAAATATGTATAACAAATATTTTTTTATCGTTATCATTTAGTTTTCTTTATTAAATCCAAAAAAAAAGCATGTAATTTTATTATAATAAAAGATTAAGAAAAAAAGATTGATTGAAAACAGATAAAATAAAAATAGATAAGCGAACAGATAATTAAGAGGAGAAACTTTAGTGCATCATGAATTAATATGTTTACGTGGAATGTTCATTTTGCACGTCTTTGCTTTCAATAGATATTGATCTTATTACAATGCTAGTATCAAAATTGTTAATACCATAGATAACTTGTGCTGATGGAACATAAATTTTAGCTCAATCAATATGTTCTCTTGAATCATCAAAGAAAATAGCTGGATTGATTGCTTGTAAAAATGGTGTTTTATCTAATCCACCTTAGAAATGTGTCTCATCAATTTCGAGACCCCATTCTTTGAAAGTATGAAATACTCGTATGTTACCTACATCATTACGAGCAGTAACCAAAAATGTACGTACTCTCCATTTATGATTCTCTCCTAGTGATTGACGAAGTTTTTGAAATTTAAGAGCAAATGCTTGCATAGGACCCTTTGGTAAAGCAATGTGCCCATGTTTACGTTCGAATTCGAAAAATCCTTCAAGTCCTTCTGTTTTGAAGACACATTCTGCTTGATCTGAGAAAAGTACACTATCTCCATCGAAAGCAATACGAACTTGACCTTCTGGCCATGATAAATAAGGTAATGAAGCAGATGGAACATATTTGGTTGATGTATTTACTTCCGAAGGCAATACTGTCATATCAAGTTTCGAATCTGATTCTTGACAATGAAGAGATTCAGGTATTTGTATTGGATTGGAAGAAATATTTGGTGTCGTGTTTACTATACTGCACACTAAAGCAGCTGCAATGCCTGTAAATGCTTTAGAACTAGTACCACACAATACTGTGCGTACTTGATCTTCATCTGCAGTAAGAAAAAGATCACATTTCCACGCCAATAAGTATTTTGTGACATCTGTACCACCAGTAAATGACATACGTGTAATAGGTAGTTCGTAATGATGGATAGATTGCCGTATTCGTTCGCCAGAATCACTATCTGTACAAGAAATGAGTACAACTTCTACCAGTTGCTTTTCAGCGGCTTCATTCAATGCTAAGAGTGATCGAACAAGAGGATAACCGACACCAGGTTGATGAGGTACCATAAGATTAGCACGTTGATGTTCTTTACATGCTTCAAATCCATCACGATTCAAAATTTCGCGTGCCTCAGTACAATCGAAAAGTGCTGCAGCTGTTATACAAACGACTAGTTCGAAGGTTGGCGGCATGATAGTTGATTTGTTCTAATGATATTTCTAACAATGTAGAGGAAAATAATTGAATTATTAGAAATAAGCATAAAACCTCTGTTATGATCATTTTATCTTCAAACATTTCAAAAGTTTCATATTACTACTCTATGCAAATTTATAGTCACTAATTTGGAAACAAAATAGAAAAGAACTGATCATAAGAGGTTGACACGCTATCATTTCACATTTGAACATAAAACGTACGATGGCACTAGTTGAAAAATGGCAAACAATTCGATTGTTAAGAAATAAATTCAACAAATTTGAAGGTGGTTTCAATAAAACAAAAATTCTCAGGACCAATTTCTTGTTCGTTATAAAGTCGATGTTTACAAGAGAGAGATGATGGTTTATTTCGTTACCTATGCCATGTGTGTCTTATGATGATCAACAATAACAAATCAGATGAGTATCATAATTACTACTCTCATTAGCCAGCATCACAGTTAACAGTGAAACCGAAATGTCTTGATTTGATTTTTGCAAGAACTAAAGGCTTTTTTTAAGAAAATAACTATTTTTGATAAAGTTTGACCGAAGGTAGTCGGGACCGAGGAATTCGAATCTGAAATCAGATTCTCGGAATTGTACACTTCATTTATCTGTGAAATAAACTTGATTTTTCAGACCTGCCATGAAACTTGGTGAAAATTCGCAGTCGTCAAGAGAAGCGGAGTCTTTATTGCTTGAACAGATACCATATTTCGAGAATCTGATTGCATATTTGGATTTCTCGACCACGATTATCTTTGGTCACATTTAATAACAAATCAAGAAATTTCTGTTTCACCGTTGACTGTGAGATCGGTTATCGCTACCGTTGCCTCTCTAATTGTGTCTACGTCAATTAGAACATGAGCTTATATACAAGAAAAAGAGCAAGGATGAAGAGTAGAAAGAGTGAAAAAGGTGATAGAAAGAGAGCAAGTAATTATTATTGATAATAAGTTTAGAACGCTCATTGAAATGGTAACCAAAAGCTCTAGCATAATTGAACAAGATAAAAGATGTAGAAATACACAACGCACAAAGATTGCATGATGTAATATAAAACACAAAATATATTCTCATATCTAAAATAATGATCAATAGTGAATCCAACACAGTATAGAAATGTTCTGAATTTTTCCTCGATAGTGGTAAGTAATACTTTCTTATGCTATTGACAATGTTATTTGTGTTAATGTTTTTTCTTTCTCACAAGATTGATCCGAAAATGAGGCGTCTAACTCAGAAAATTTTATGAAATATTTTGCACGGATTAAGATAAAAGTAAAGAAAAAAAAATATTAGACAATTTTCAAATTAACTACTGAACAAGACCTTATGCTAAATTCCGATGAATATATTTACACAAACTATATTCTGTGTCTATATTAAATGATAGCACACATGAAAAGCTAGATATCTATCAACTTTCTGAAATAATAATTAAAGCTCACACAAAACCATCTATTCTAAAAGTTTGATTACAATTGTCAACAATGTTTTTTGTTTCAGCATTACATGATGTTTGGATAACAAAAAAACAAGAAATGCAAAATAATGCAATTAAGTTTATCTTTTGAACAATAAATCATCTAAAAAGAAACATATGTACTCTATCTTCAATCTATTGCATTTTTCAATGTTTTATTAACCTCAAAAATAGGCAGAAATACCCTAATAATAATCTAAACAGTGTGTTCTAATAACTAGACTCGGTATTATTTCAGTTATAGTCATAAAGCGCTAAGTAAAAGATGTGTAATAGGTTCGAAAATAATTTCATACACTAAGCGTATTGTTAAAAAATGCATAGTGAATAATAAAAAAAACGAGTAAAACTAATGAAAACACATCCTCTGTAATAGCATATGCTAGTCATAACATATGACTACTTAATCCAATAGAAGAACAGAAAAATTTTAGATATTTGTTTTTCCTTCTTTCGTAGGATGTTTTCACCTCAAACCAATACGGTCGGCTATGAAGAAAAAAACCTCCAAGCAACACACATTCTATTTGCTCGTTCTGTTTTCTTATTGTCAATACTGTATTTGTCGTTGGTTTTGTAGAGTAATTGAAGGGGAACGAAAAGAGTGCAAAAAAATAATAGCCAGTGCATCTTCAAAGCAGCTAAAGAAAAAATCACTCATGTATGTTATAGAATAGATGAAAAACTGAAATCCATCGTTCGAATGTATTTATTGATTTTGATGTTTATTCATAGGATTTCTACTATGAATTTTCTTCAAACCCTATTTAGTATTTATGCGATTTTTTTGAATTTTATTTTTTTTATTATGTTCCATACAATTCTTCTAATATGTTAGAATTTAATTTATTTTGAACCTCAATAATGATTCATTCAATATAATCGAAGATACAAAAGGATTTGATAAGCTCTATAAGTTTTCAGAAAATTCAATTCTTTTCTAAAATATGCAGAAGAAACCTGTAATAGTCATGATGGTCATAATTGGTTTTGATGAATTTCTCGAGAAATTCATTCTCTCTATGTATCTTTTCTTGTATTCATGGAAAAAAAATTATGATTGACAGATAAGATTTGATTTATAAGGATTATTGATCTAATCGAACACTAGCAATCAGTAAACATAATTATCATCGAAATAGCTTTATCGATAGAATGCTTTGTCAGAAGATAAACATGTTAAAGTGTGGAAAAAAGAAAGGTCCGGAACAGATTTGCCGAATTCGAAAATTTTTCAAAAACTTACTGACACAATCAATACACGAAAAAACAATTTATATTCATTGGATGTCTAGAATATCTTTCACTTTTGATCAAAAAGAAAAAAAATCATATGGATTCTTTATTTCTATGCATGTACTTTGTTCATCTCTTTTATAAACTGATTGTATAATATTGGCATGATTCAATTGATCTTTTTTCTATAAAACAAAAAACCATTATATTACAATCAACTGTTTTTATTTGAAATTTTGATGAAGTTCTTTGTCAACGAAATATTCTTCCCATTGACAATATATTTATCTTGATTGAAAATATCTCGATAACATAGTCGAACAATTTAATAAAGATAAAATTTGATAAAATTAATTAAATAATTATTATTTATTAGTTGAAATAGCTGATACTGGATTAACAGTATCAATGGACATAGTACTGTACAAATGTCTGTGAGATCATACAGAGATAATCACAATATGATCCGAGTTTCAATGGTAAGTAGCATGTTAACTGTACTCTTGAAGGAAATGACAATTAGATCAGACCAAAATATCATGATTGAGTTTGGCCTGTCAGATTGACAGCTCAGGTCACGACTATGTGCATAATGGAGATCAAAATGAGCTACGAATATACTGAAAGGAGTCTATGCCCTTTGCTAATTGCTACGGAGATAGTGCATTTTTATCGTATATTTAAAGGCACCAAAATATTTTATTAGTACACTAGATTGAATGATCAGTATAATGATCAAATGATCAGTACCTAAGTTACCAGTAAACTAATACAATTTATATCGATAAAAAGCATAAATTTGATCAGTGAAAAGTAGAAATTGAAACAGTAAAAAATACAGATTTTATCAGCAGAAAAATAAGTTTTTACCAGTAAAAAGTGTAATTTAGGATAAGAAAATGAAAATTCAATTATTACACTAACAGAGAAGATTTTGTGTTCCTGGTCTACTTCATTTTCTTTTCTCGCCGATTGGCACTCTTTTTGTTGCTACTGCTGTTTTGCAATATTTCAATGTGAAAAGGCGTATGAATGTGGATGAAGAGAAAATTGGCCCCCACCACTCGACCCACACTCCACAAACCCACACCACACTCGCACTCTCATCAGTGAGTCAATAGTGCTCTGATAAATAAAAGCAGAGAACGTACGGAGACACTCTTCTCATTTCGCAAGAAAAGACTTCAATCATATTTTATTACGAAGTCTATCAACCAGCATTTGATTCTCCTTTACTTCCGAATGATCAGAGCCAAAAGCTAAACGAGCTGTTTCGACAGAACGCTCGGCATGTTTGAGAGCTGCCTCATAATTCTGAAGACTTTAATAAGCCATCGCTGTATTGTAATACATCACTGACATCGACGAATAATTAGGTGAGGGTAATGTCTCTTGAATTTTAAGTGATTTTACATAAAACTCAACTGAAGCTGATTTATTTCCTTTCGATGAATGTATCGAGGCAATATTAGTGTAAAGAGAAGCCAATGATGGGTTATTTGATGAAAGCCTTTCAACTCGAATTTTAAGTGCCTTTTCATAAAATACCAAAGCATTTGTTAGGTCTTCGATTGATTTATAAGCGACAGCAATGTTGTTATAGTTAGTTGCTAATTCGAGATCATCTGAAAACAACGATTTTTCAAGAATTTCGATGCCTTTCTTATAAAACGTGGTTGCATTTGAGCAATCATCCATCGAATAGTGTAGAGATGCAATGCCAGTATAGAGAGATGCTAACGATGGATCATCAGCTGCAAGCTTTTTTAATCGTATTGCAAGTGCTTTCTCGTAAAAGGCAAGGGCATTATATTCGTCATTCATCGATTTATAAGCGGCAGCGATATTATTATAGGTAGTGGCTAAAGTTGGATCATCTGCAGCGAGGGTGTGGGTGTGGGTCTAGGGTGTGAGGAGAACTAAGACCCACACCCACACTCGCAACCAATTGCTTACATTCTTTAGTTATTTACATAATAATAATCCATGTAAAATCTTCGCTATAACTTTGCACCAATAATGAATTCGCCCTCGACAACCTCTCATCCACAAGAGAGTGATATTGAGTAAAAGAATCGATACGTTCTTCTTTTTGTTCGCTCTTCTGCACTATATTGCTCTTTTACGTCGTCTTGATCACATGTACATGAATATATACAGAGTAGTATATAAGAATAAATCATCATTGATCAATCCATCACAATTACTAAAACTCAAGTTAAACTTATTTTTCTTGTATAAACCAAGTTCTATGTGGTCAGCTCGAGATACTTCACAAAATTCTAATCAATCATCCACTTTGGGTGGAATGGGTGGAACTGGTACTACTGGCCAATCAGGCGACCAAGGTATATCCACAACACAAGATAGTGAAGGATCAACAAAGGCTGGTATGGGTGGTGGCAGTAGTGGACAACACAGTAACACTGGAGGTGGTCCAAGTAATTATCTCAATATAGTGATCGCTGATTTATAGGAATTGATATTGTTATCATGTAGAAAACCACAAAAGGGTTTTTTATAAAGTAGAAATTTCGTAGAAAGATCACTAATTTATGATAAAAATTGATTTCTTATTGCTTTTTTTTTAAAATTTTTTCAAGGCACTGGTGAAGTGGAATCGTCCAGTTCAAAGAACAGTTCAAGCAGTGGCAATGATTAGCTCCGAATACCATCACTATAAATTCACACATCATACGAACTTCTTCTAAGTTTTCATCATTTTTTTATTTTGTCTTGTGTTTCAACTTAAACCTCAATAATTTGTTCAAATCACATAAATACATAAATCGATTCATAATGTAGACTCTGCAAATCAACATATCAATACTCATGCAAGTTAAGATGCACAAAAAAAAACATCGATCACCCATAATATTGTCTTTTTCATCATGTAAAATGAATTTTAATGTTTAAATATGATTATAATTAGTTCAATTTTATCCTTCTTTTCTATACACAACAAACAAATTATTTTTCAACTGAATAAAGGTATATTTTATTTCCTATATTTCATAATATTCTTTCGAAAAAGAAGAACTACGACGATGAGAGAAAATAAACTCGTTAACCTTTGCTCCGAAAATAAATGAAGTAAAAAAAACCTATTCACGATAGCTGGTAGTCCAAAGTAAAAGTGTCCTTATTAAACTATACATTCATTTAAAAGATAGTTTGAAAAAAAGATACCACAAATTAATTTAAAATTCGTATATTTAGTATCCAATTATGAATAATAAATATATTCATATGTATTTATTATCATTGACTTAATTGAACAAGAGCGAACACTGTAAATTTAACTGTGATAAGTTAACTTATAGAGGATTATTGCTATTTCTATTTCAACATATTTATATTATCTGAGATGCATATGTTTACTTCTTTGTTCATTTCGATTGTATTACGTCACTCATCATCTGTTTATGTGATCTATATAACGAGTGGTTGCTAATTTAGAAAAATATTGTTTAAAGGAAAGAAAAAAAAAGATCATTAAATAAATCGAGAATTTACGTAGCAATGTTTTTCTCTCCTCATGATAAATACTTCATATCATCATATAAGGGTAATTGTACCAATAAATTCAGCAAAATTTACTGAAGAGTTTTGAATATTTCAAGAACATTCCTCTTTCTAAATTAACTGCTGATAATGATCTTTAAAAACAAAAGTGGTTGTTAATGTCCCCTTGGTCTATTTCTGAACGTTTAATTTTGGAATCAGATTGAGTTACGTTAGTATTGATCATTGAGGTTCTTATTTCATTATTTAGTGCGTTGTTCTAACAATCAATTACATACTATGACCTATCTACATTCTCATGCAAGTCTCTTCTTTCATATCCACATGCCACATATGAATGAGAATAGTACAAAATACAAAGAATCAAATTGAAAGAATTTTTTATTCAAATAAGAAGAGTGATGAATGCCATATTTGAAGCACACAACATAAAGCTAGAGTTTAATGGTATTAATATTAATAGAATTGTACAATACAAAGAAAAACGAAAGAAAATGTCCGATACTCCATAGTAAAAATAAGGCTTTTTCCATCATTCAACCACCTTGTCGAAAGATAGTTATTAAAAGTTCTCATGTGTTCGAAAGTATACTAAGGTCTTCTCATTTCGAACAGAATCACTATGTTGCTAATGTTGATAATAGTGTTGAGAATCGATAAAAAGAAATATGCTAACGAGTAGGATCATGCTTGTTTTTGTGGCTGAACAGATTTGATTGCAAAGTCGAACGACTCACCACCAGGACCGATCTGTGAAACTTTTGATGTTGCTCCAACCTGTGGTACTTGAAATCTTTTCAAGCGAGTATGGCTGATTATTGGTTCGATACGACGTCTATTAATGTACCTTTTCAAACAAAATATATGGCTAAGCATTTTTACTAGTTCATGGCGATATGTACGTGACGCCAATGTCTGCACAATGAATAAAGGAATAATATATGAGAAAAGAGTTAGTTCGGCTACAAAGCCAGTAAATCGTTCGATAGACAGACGTTCAGGTGACTTATACACAGTATTGAGTGTGACAGCGTTATAAAAGAAAAAACTCATTAGCGGTGTGTTTAGAATGACATATATAAGTACTTGAATGAATAAAATCAGTAGAACTTGTTGATCACTAATGCGTTCTGACTGTGTGCTTACGTCTATGGCTACAGTTTGACTTCTGATCGCAATATGACGGCGTTGTCTCTTCATACGCAGATTGCGATAAACTAATAGAGAACAAATAATCATGCATAACGGCGGAAGAAAACCACCGAATAAAGTAGTAAAAGTGCTATGATAAAATGCTGCAACAGTGTTATAGAAAATACCACATCCACCTGCTTTCAAGTCATAGAAAATTAGGATATGTACCGGTAGTACAATCCAGATAGGCACAATCACTGCTACAACACGATGTGCTACACGCACTGCAGCAAAATTACGAAGACATGCGTTGGCTGATGACAATGCGTAACGATCAAAACAAGCACCAACTAAACACCAACGGAATATCATGCCGATGGATTGAAGTACATACAGACGCAGTTTGCAAAAGACTGCAGAGTTAAGACTTGGGTCCGCATGGTTGAGTGTATACAGATTGAATCCAAGCCCCCAAGATAACGTGATTGTCCATGCGACATTGCATCCTAAAAAATCTGCACAAAAGGATAGATAATATAGATTAGGTTTAGTTTCTTTATGGATGGATATTCTTAAACATCTCTGTGATCCGTCTAGATAGTAGAGCATGATATTTAATCAAAGCACACAGTACGTAAAAATTTCTTTTTAGGTAACATTATAATTTCAAATGACATCAATAGAAAGTTTTATGTAAAATTAAAGCACATCGAACATAGGAATGCCACACTTACCACTTACCAGATAAGTGGTAAGTGTTATCATCATCGAATAATTATTGATATAGCACTAACAATAAAAAGTAGAAGATGACACCCCTAGCCGAAAATAGAATTCATGAATATTCAATAGAAAATGTTCGATTAATTTTATAGTGTTGACTTCAGTAGATTCATAAAATGGTACATGATATCAACTGAAAAAAAATCATTTCATCAGACACAGTAAATTGGATTTCACCTAAAATGATGAAAATGATAAAGTAATATTGTTTTCTTAGCGTTTGATAAACACAGTCAATAATCAGTAGAACAACCATTAACGATTTTATGACAAAAAAATGAGACAGACACAAGCATATTAATGTTATTTGAAATTACAGCGTTATTTTCTGACCAAATAGTTTTACGTACCTCTTCGTGTTGATTTTTTGTAAGTAGTGAAAAAATCACTTACATGTGCTGCAGGACACTGAACGAAATCGCTGTCGAGAAAATAACCCAATATTGAGAAAGCAGCAGAGCAAACCCAAAGCTAGATAAGTTGACTCAACATAACGAATCATTTGTCGTTGAATGTTGAGCAAGATGGTGCTCAGCGATGAACTTGTGGATGACATTTAGTCTATTGATAATCGATCAGTTAGTGAACAATCGTGAATCAGCGCAAGATTGGTCTATATTAAAGAGACGTTACTGTAATGGCTTAATGTATAGAATAAATTCTTAAAAGAAAAAAAATCATTCTACACAACTGATAGATTTTGTGAAATTTTGCTATTTTTATTCATTGAAAAATTTAGTGTCTATGAATAAGAAAGGAATATGCTAAAACTATTTTTTAAGGATCATGATCGAATTCTTTCATGTGACACATAGTTAATGAGAAAAAAGTATGCTCGTCTGTATGTTCTACTTCAATTAGTCATAGTAAAAATACTAAGTTTTCCTTAGTTTTCATTTCTAGAAAAGAACGCTACTGTTTTGTCTGATAACCAAGCATTTTTCTGAATTCATCATGTAAACATAAATTCAAAAGACTTGCAAATTAATTATTCAAATTTCAGAAGATTTTGAACTTCGAATTTCCAGCGAGTTGTTTGTCTTAATAGAAGTATATCTATCTGTCATGAACCTAGAGTCTGTTAAATGTTTATACCATGTTTTCTCGTTTTCATATACGTTCATGGAAACTCTTCTATCTAGAGGTTGGTTAGAGTCATAGCTGTGCGATAGCATGAAATGATAAAATGACCTATTTCAGCAAAGAAAAAACATTATTTATGATAAATAGTGATGTTGAAAAGAAGTAGAACGTAGATAAGAGAATACTATTTATAAAATTGCTACCATGAAGATCTTTTGATCTCTGTTAAATAACACATTACACAGCGTATGCTGTAAAAGAAAAAAGTAAATTAATCAGTGAATGTTTATAATTTACGAACTATTATTATCTCTTAGTGAATATGTTCGTTATCTTATTTCACATTGTATTTATAAATGTAGGTTTTTTTTTCATTTTTTTTAATATTATATTCCTGACGATGACGGATACCACCTGTCAATAGCTTGAATAAATAAATGTGTTTTTTCATAAAGATCAAAGTCCGTTCTTCGCAGTAGTTTTTTACTCAATATTGCTTCGTCTACAATCTACTTCTCTTCAACCTCAATATGTATCTAACACAGGTACCAAGTATGACGATGTAATCTTGTTAAGGATCAGAAAAATGGAAAAAATATCTATTAAAGTACAAAACTAGAAATATGATGTAGAATGTATTCGAATACATAAATTAACACCGACCCTTGTCGAGATTTCATTATGGAAGGAAAGGAAAAAAAGCAATCAATTAGGATAGATATTTTTGATATTTTTGTCTCCGAATTGAACGATCTATTGAATAATCTTAACTTAACAATGAAAGGACGAAATTTTCCATCAATTACAGAAATATGTGTATGCATGATCTAAGAAAGCCTGAGAAAGATAGTGATGAAACTTTATAAAACATTAAATGTATTATCCATTCAACCGTTATTCACGGGTATATTTGTCAAAAATAATTTTTACGATAAAGATGAAGATTACCATTCCTTAGCCTTGTTTTGTGAAAAAAAAAGCTTCTGTTTCTTTTATAAAAAAAAATATACTTCTTCGCAAAAGTTTATATTATCTTTAAATACCGGAAAAATCATAAAAATTATTTTGCAAAAAGTTTGCTACTTAGTTTCAAATGAAAATTTGACGATTGAGAGATTACATAATGGAACAACGGTTCAGGATGATAATAAGTCTCTTAAAATTAGACGTATTCGTAACATAAATTTGAACACACTCTCACTGACTGAAGAATATTTTCTAAATCGAGAATGGAACGTTTGCGTTGAAAATAAACCTAATTTGATTGGTTTTAAGATCTGCAGTGACAACAAACAGGCGCAGTGCTTACCTTTTTTCTCGGTAATGTTGCTATGATGAGCTATTTCACATTTAATGCGCACTTATATAAGAGAGAGAAGAAGAGAGAAAGATGAACAAATGAAAACCTAATAAGAAATAATGAAGAGGAAACAGAAAAGAAAGATTGATGGGATGTGATTTCAACATCAGCGCACTGATATTGAATTGAACAGTGAGAGGATTAAACCTTCATGCTGCTCTAACTCCTTTAGTAAAACATGTCGAAAAATACATGATTTTGCAAAAGTATTAATGAGATCTAAGAAAAAGAAAAAGATTACATATCAGTGATGAAAGAATTTATAGTACAAAAACATTAAAGAAAAATCACAATACCATAATTTGCCACGTTGATAAAGAAAATTACATAGTTGTTGATGACAAAGGAAGCTAGATTGGCCAAGAAGAAGAAATCTTACGAATGAAAAGAATTTCAACACACTAATATCTCATTATTGAATGAAAAGGAAAGGTTATAAATAGCTATCATTTTCATGCCAACGTCTTGCTGCACCAAGACTGTCAACATATGCATCAGTAAATACTATTTTTCATTTAAAAGACATAAATATGCTACGTCACAGAAAGCAATATGACATTATCAGTTGAAACAAAGACTTTCGCACTGATACGATAATGACTGTAATTATGATCCACATGCATATGCTCATCATCTTGGACCTCTACTCGGCCCTCTTTATAATTGACATAGTCGTGATGATGCAAGTTGTGGTTATAGGTATCTATGGATGGAAACATGACGCGAGGAGCTTCATCAACAGCAAAGCCAACTTTGCAGAAACCTAATCAAAAGGCAAGGACGACTTTTAAGTTTCCTATCAGACGGCCAAAGATACACTCGAACAACTGCCAATCAGGAATTTTTTCTAGGGGGATAGGTCTTCCTAAATGTGCAGATACCATAGTGAAGAAAACGTTTTCCTTCCACGAAAAACTTTTTGCCGTACTCTCTCCAAACACTCTTCTCGCTCAGAGGGCATTGATCCTTCAATTCTCTCACCCTCTGAGCACGTCATTGTTTGGTGTCTTTTACTATTATAATGATATGTCGATCATTTAATAAACAAAAAGTTTCTACATATATGGTATTCTTCAAGAAATTTAGAAAGATTTTACTTACACAGCAATCCGTGATAAGTCGGGGAAGCTAATTTCATGCATAGAAATCGATATTTGTTGTTTTTTTTTAATATTTTTGATGAGTATGCAGCTGCATTTGTATTCATTGATAGAATCTCAAGGTATTAGCTGAAACACTAATAATAGAATATACATAATGCAAATTTAGTTGTTACTTTTCGTTAATTTTTTTTCTCCAAGCGAACCCCATCTCACCGCATTTTTATACAAAGACCCTCTGTTACCATCGATAAATCAAAACGAAAATCAATAATTACGAAAATGGTCACGATGAAAATGAAGTGAAATAGCTGTGATTCTAGCATAACATTTCATTTTAAGGAGATCACTATCAATATTGGAAAAATTCAAAAACAAATAGTATTTATAAATATTAATCGATTAGGAAACAGATAGTTTTGATTTCGCGTATATTTCGAAAGCAAAGTAAATCAATAGCCACTTTCCCCCCATGATCCTATGATAAAACGTGCTACACATCGGTATTTATCAGAGAAAGAAAACCTTTCTTGAATACAGTTATTAACAATTTAATATTTCTGTTTATCATTGAAGTAGAATACATACTTAATGATATTGGGAAAGTTAACATAAATGACTCTTGGCAGAAAAAAAAGGAAAGTCTAATTTTTCGAACATGAACCTTCCAAAAGAATAGAAAACAGATCGTTTTCTAGATGCACCAATTATATCATGTTTTGTTTTGACAGTCATTTATGTTTTACTGGTTTTTCGTTGTAAGTAAAATTTTAGATAGAATCTATTATCAAGTACTATTCGACGTAGGAGAAGCAGCGTATCAAACATGCTTCGATAATTCGAAGACCCATTTAATTAAAATAAGGCGTCGTGCAATCTTTGACAGATTATCTTTTATCTGGAAACCGATTCAGGATGTAAATATGGGTGACAATATAATTGCATTAAAAACGTCCACATTCTAGTGTTTCAGATCATGATATAATCGTTTACAAGAAACGATATTGCATGGGTCGAATTATAACTTTGAAGTGAATATACATTGTTTCAATTTTTTGCTGATCTATTATAATTATCTTAGTAAAACTTTCTTTCATACATATTTTAAAGTAGCTTTATACAGTAGTAATATTCTAGTCGAAAAGATTATACTGTTATTTATTCAATTAAATGTACATCAATTTGTTCAAGTACAAGTGTCCATAATGAATAACTTATCGATCATCTTCGGTATTACTTGACAAACTAGCATAAAATAGTTGCAGCAATTGATGTGAAAACATGAGTTCCTAACAATGTCGATTCACTTGATAATCTAGTAACCAAGTACTTTTAATATAAATATATATTTTGACGATTAAATTAACAAGAAATGCTCAGTCCAAAACTGTTTTTCTTGTCAATTTATTATTATAGGTAACATCTTGATTTATATAGTATATTGAATAAACTTTATTAATCTTTTTTTAGTTGCAAAATGTTTGCTTTTGGTCTCTAATCGAACGGCTATTCTCACTCCGACATCAATTAGGATTCTGTCGAAAAGCAGAAAGAAGCAAGATTATAAATAAAAACAACACAGTCCACTCTGACGTTCGTTTCCATTTGATTTTTTTTCTCTACAAGTTAGTATTCATGAGTCTTTCTCTCTTTTTTTTTGTTCTTCTTGTAATTTTCAGCTTAGATGTTCTCGACGCAGTGTTGGTTCCATTTTACAATGATGTATACTATCAACTCAACTTGTATCTGAAATATTGCTGCATTTGCATCGTCATGGAAAATAAACATAGAAAATTCGCATAACCTAAAAATTGTATTCTTTATTTGAGACCGTGAATTTTCATAATTTCATGTGATGTTCAATCATGCAATATTTATACTATTTATTAGACGATCCTATAACGCAACTCATCGAAGGCTATAGTTATCATCGCATTCACTTGATGATGAGTTCCATGCTATAGAAATTTTTAGTAGAAATAACACACTCCGATGATCGAATTACTCGACAGTGATGCGTCAGACAACACGGGTAATATTTTATCCATATGATGACAAAAATATTTGATTCTCAAATGGGTGTTTGTTTTCACCAAAGGTAAGCATCACATGAGATCAAGTATCGGTTGTCTTTTAAAAAGAATACGGCCACCAAGAAATTGTCAAGCTGAAAGAAATCGTTACGCATCTTAAAGTTACGACGCTTTTATGGTTACTCCTGTTTTTCTATTGAATGTTTTAGTTAGGGATTGTTGTTTTTTTTATGTGAATATGAGAAAGAGTGTTGATAAGGAGAATTAATGGCAGCATTCGAAATCAGAATGAGACATTGAATGTACAAAGCGTTGAATTCCTCATTTAGCATACGAGCAATTGATTATTTCGATTAGAAAATGATTACAAATTGAACTGACTGTTTTGCATTTGGTTTGGGCGAATCTTCTATGTTGAAACATCTAGATAACTTACAGATCATTTTAATTCTTTCATTGGTTGGCTACGTAATTGCCCTTCTTTTTTTTGTATTATTCGAGGTTCTTTGTAACATTCTCGTCTTTTCTCTCATGCTTAATAATCTTAAGATTCATCCACTATAAATTTTCAAGAGCGACAAGGTTTTTTCATTTCTTTATTTTAGATATTCTTGACTAAACTTTGATATACAATAAAACAAAGATAAAGTACATGCATCGCTTACGTTAATCACCCCCTCGTCTAATCCTATCATCCTTTTATCGGTAAATATGAAAAGAAATGAAAATTAAAAAAAGCACACATTTATCATAGTTTCCTACGAGCCTAAGAAAAATGTGCAGTATTACTGCGCTTATCGTTGTTAGTCTTTCGATCGTACTAAACGCTCTGCAAATAAATACATGACGAATCCCATTTGATACATTAGTAGTCTTTGGTGACTCAGATTCGGACACAGGTAATTTTTATAACTTAACAAATCACTTTTGGCCCTTATCACCCTATTTTCAAGGTCAAATTTCGAATGGTCTACTATGGATAGATCCATTGGAAGTATCCAACATAATCACTTATGCACATGGCTCTACTACGAATGATAACGACTTCATTCCAAGTATCAAGTTGTCGGAATCAATAACAATACCCGGCGTTCGTCAACAAATTGCTACCTTCTTGAGCAAGACTAATATGATTACAATCAACTTGGATCGTACACTTTTTATTATTTGGATTGGTAGTAACGATTTTACTTACAATAATACCATACGTCCTTCTTTAGTTGCTGCTAGTGTGTCCCGTGCAATGAATCATCTACTCAAGATGACTATTAAACATCTCTTGGTTTTTTATTTATCACCTTTGCAAGCAATCCCAGGTATCCATGCGCTCAATCAAGACGCCTATTTTAATGACATGGCACGTCAATACAATAGCAATTTGTCGGCAAATATTGCTTCACTAATCTTTATTGACGAATATCATTTCACAACTCGCACGCATGAATTGTTCGCTAATGACATACGTCGATTTTTATCATCCTCAGCGCAATCAAACTCTGTCTTCAGACTAATTAGTCCTATCGTATATTCAATGCTTTTGTTGGTTTATATTTCTCATTACGAGGGTTAAAACTTAAAAAAAAAACAAACGTTTTCCTACTTTGTAATAATAACAAACTAAAATTTTCAAAATACTAACTTTCATTGTTTATTCAATAAAGATCAGGAAACAGTCTTCTTTTTTGATGTAAGGGCAATACATAGAAAGAATAACGTAGTTAATAGGAGTAATTCGTTCAACACACACATAGTTTATTACACCTCAACAAAACGACCTTTTGTTGTGTCAAGTAGAAACCGTATTCTGGTAAGTCTGAATTACAGATGTTTCGTAATTCATATAATGGTGAAGATTTTCATAAGAAGAATAGATGATTTGTCTTCTGAAAAAATACTTCTAAGATAATAGAGTCTTGCTATCTATTTATAAACCATTAATTTATACAAAAGGACACAAATGCAAAATTTTACCCTGAGTCGTTAGACAATAAAATCAGTAGTTTTATCTTAACCAAGAATTTATAGTTTTCTATGATTGTTTTATTCTAATTCTACTTCTTTATCCAAATTTATATTTCTAACATTTCAAATTTCATACTTCTAGAAAAAAAGATTCTTTGTTCTCTTGTCTTTAAATATCAGACACATTTATTTAGAGTATTATTGTTTCTGATCAAACAACAATAAAGATCGAAGACAAAAAAGTTTTGTTTTTTTTTTGCAATTTTTAATAAGGATGAGTCATGTTTCTTTTATTCTCTTCACATATAAATGAACTTAGGACATACTAAAAGTAGTATCATCATTACGCTATTGCCCTATAGGATACTTTCTTTCAATAGAGGCTAATAGAAAAAGCAATGTTCTATTTTCTTGTGCTGTTTAATGATTCTTCAACTAATATCATAATAATAATAATACATCGATAAGAACTGTTTTTGAGTTAAAATTTACCAACAAACGAAGCTTTACACCTTAATATTCATTTACTTAATAGATTGTATTAAAAAACAAAATGTATCACAAGACGCAGCTTAGAAAGTTCTACAATTTACAAATTAAAGTTTATTTTAATGTATATATTGATAATACAAACATTACTTATGACGAATTCATACTAATATAGCATATTTATTAGATTATCCTAAAGAATCACGTATCAACAATGGACTATTGAATTTTTATTGATAGTAACAGGTATAATAATCTCAATGTATTAAAATATATTTTTCATGTACTATTGTTTATTTTATAGATCGATCGTCTGTTTACGATAGTTCATTTCTCTAAATTTGTTGCACTTATTTACTAAGTCAAAAAGATATAATATAATTCTTAAAAATAAGATTTGTGTTCTTTGTTTTTTATTTGAAAGTAATTACTAATTATATACAAAAATAAAACATGTCCTAAACAACTAAATATCTCCACCATAAATATAAATCACGATTAATAAATTTAATAAAATAATCATCAAGTAAATTTTCTGATTTAATTAAAAATTTTAATTCTTTTAAACATATTTTTGGTATTTCTGAAATGCATAATAAAAATAAATTTTGAGTATTTTGATTAGTTTTCAATAATAAATATTTTGTTATTTGTCCAATTTCTTTTCGATTCATACATGTTTTCAAATATTCTAATTGTGGAAATAATTTAACAATCAATTGAATTTTATTTAATACACAAGATTCACGAATAGATAAATATTTTATTTTATTTGTTTTTAATACATATTGAAAATTTTCTTTTTTTACAATTAATTGTGGTGTTATTTCCTTCATAGATAAGAAATCTATTTTTAATATATATATAAATTTGGTGTATAACATAATAATTCAATAACTTCTTCAAATGGAAAATCATAAGATTCAATAGTTAATTTCTTCAATTGTACTAGAGGTATCATACGATTAAGAGTTTTTATAATCGAATCATCAGATGTTTGAAAATAATGTTTAATAGACAATTGAGTAACATTTGGAAAATAATTTAAATAAATATTTTGTATTTGTCTACTTTTAATCGAAAGATGTTCAACTGAATTTAAATTCATTTCTTGAAAATGTGAACAATTTTGTTTCTCGATTTCCCAATGAAATTCATAATCTTTTCGTCTAAAATGACAATAGAAAAACAATCCTATCATAAATATTTGCCTCTCATATTGAGTCTTTCAAATATTTGAATCAGGAACGTAAGTCAGATGCCAGAGCAGATAAGCATAATCCTAGTTTTTCAGTTTCGATGACCAAAAAAAGAACTTTGCAGAAGCAGGAGGGGCAGCGTTACGCTCCTGATTTGAATATCGAGGAATTTCCGTTCCTTATGGCGATCAGCTTTTTCCCCCTTTAAGCTAATACTTGGACGTTTTTATTTTGCTGAAGTTAGACATGTCTTTGGATATTATCAATTGTCACTCAATAGGATCAAGGGGAAAGGAGCGAGACTTCACGAGTGCATAGTTCGCTTGTACTTCAAAAACTTAGGAAGTACATAAAGTCTCGCTATTCCGCCCCCTCCCCCTCCCCCCTGAATAAGACGCATTATTAAGTTTTCAATCAAATGATCTAAGCGTGGTTTTTAATCAAAAATTTCATTGTAGATGTTTTTTTTAGTATATCCAAGAAATGCAGATTTTATTTTATAGATAATGTTTGAAAGATTTAACATGAGCAAAGTGATGATTTATTACGAAGTGCTAGCTAAATTATTTTTTATTTACCGATATGGATTTGTCGAATAAAACATTCCACTATCTAAACGTTTTGCCCAATCATGTTGATGTGTAAAAAACCAATTTTTTTTAATCCAAAACTATGAATTAAATTGATCTATTGTATCATGATATGTCATATTATTATTGACTTTATAATTTTCATGATTTATATCAAATATACGTAAATATGGCATATAGGATATAATGAAATATTCCCAACGTTTAGCATCTAAAAAAGCTTCGTCATATTTTGTTGTAAGACGTAAAATTTGAACATAATAAAAAAAAATCTTTAAGAATTTGTTCAACTTGATCAAAACTAATGTAATCAAATTTAAGTGAAACATATTTTATATATTTTAATTGAATTGGTAATATATTTTCTCTTTGAAAATAAACTTGACGATGAATAAGATTATTCATTGATAAATGACGAAGTTTAGTTAGTGCACATAATAAATTATTTAATGATTTAAATGGAAAACGACCATTTATAATTAAATATTGAATTGAACTTAAATTATATTCTGTCATATGAATAGATAATGGATATTCTGAATTTTTAGTTTCATATTTAATTTTACAATAATTTAATTTCGATAAATGAAATAAATCAAAGAAAATCATATCTAATGATTCAATATAATCACCAATGGAAATAGTTAAAGAATGAAATTTTGGTAAATACATTAAATAATTAAAAATATTATTTAAAAATTTCATTTGTATTTTATCAAGAATTAATTTTTCAAGATGATTAAAATGTAAAATTATACGTAATGGTGAAAATATAAGATCAGCAACAAATGGATTTGATAAACGAAGTAAAGTTATTCGATATCGATACGGTATAAGAATATTATTATAATAATTTTTGAAATCATTTTTTGATATTATTGAAATATTGATTTGATTTAAAAAATTTGAATAAATTATTAAATTTTTAAATCGTTTATTAAGATTAAAAAAACCTTTATATATATCATGCATATCAAGATATTCAAATATTTCATAAAAAATTTCATTAGCTAAATCTTCGAGAACAAATCTAAATAAAAATTAAATCAAATAATAAAAATATTAGATTATATCAAATAATTATTTTCACTTGTATCGATCGATTTTGATTACTTAGAAAACAAGAACAACAAAAGAAGAAAAAAAAACATTATTCGGTTTATTAAATCTCAATAGAAAATATTACTTTTATCTTGTAATTTTTGTTTTTTATGATTATTTGAATTTTTAACATTGTTGTTGTTTTGCCGTTTTCTTCGTTGCATGTCTTCCATAGATAAATAACGATAGTACTGATCGAAAAACGAATAAATACATATCTATTACGTGTTATAACAAATATATCGCGTCGTTTTCTTCTCTATAGACACTGAACAGAGATATTCGTTTGTTTAATATAAATAAACTTGAGAAATAAACGAAAATCATAATTAAATCGAAGAAGATGCAGTAATAGTTAATTTATATATTTTTATTCAATTATAAAACAAAATATAGAATTTTCGACCAGTGTCTGTTGGAACCAGCTTGTAAAATTCGGTCATCATCAGTATATTCGACAATAGAATATATAAATTAATTATTACTGCATCTTCTTCGATTTAATATGATATTCGTTTATTTCTCAAGTTTATTTATATTAAATTAAGACATACATATGCAGCTCTTATAACTTTAACTTACTAATTATTTGGATTTGTTTATGGTTATTACTATGTTGTATTTCGTTTTGATGTATAGATATTGTCGAATATACTGATGATGACCGAATTTTACAAGCTGGTTCTAACAGACACTGGTCGAAAATTCTATATTTTGTTTTATAATTGAATAAAAATATATAAATTAACTATTACTGCATCTTCTTCGATTTAATTATGATATTCGTTTGTATTGAGAAGAAAATGAAACTTTTCCATGTTATTCTAATAAAACCGTTAATATGAAAGTAGTATTAAACTTATTTTAGCAACGATGATTCTATAATTCTATTTTCTTTTTGTCGTACGTAATATGAATGTGAAACTTCGGAAGTGTCAGATTGTTTTCAATTTTTAAAGATATTATACATAGCAAATGTAAAACAAGAAACAGAGTAAACGTATATCTTTCAAAGTGATGATCATGTTGCTTCTATCTTCAATTATTTCAAGCATTAATTGTTATTCAACTAAATCATTGAAAAAAGAAACATGTTTTTTAATCAAGAGAATCATCAAAATTTATTTAAACACTGAAATACCTATAATTAATATATGGATATCCTGAATGAAAGTATTCTAAGAGATATCTCAGGAATTCTTTGGAACTTTGGCAGTTTAGTGTATCCACTTGATAATGGATTCTTTTTTACAAAATTTCTGATTGATAGTTCTTTCAATATATGAGACTTCGTATAAACATTAAAATTACCAGATGTTAATTGTTATAACGAAATCGATGGAATATCGTATATACTGTTTAGTTTTCTGTTCACTTGAACAACAGACCATAGTTAGCGCAACGAATTTGTTCGCTGTTTGTTTTGTTTTTATTCTAGATTAATCGGTAAGGGAAGTATACTCTAATGGAACTTTACAACGATAATTAAATTCATTATCTTGTTTTTGTTAGAAAGAACTACGACAGAGATTCTAAGAAAACTTTAATCGGGTGTGATAAGTAAACTATATACAAAGATGGATGATGTCAACAGTCATCAAAGGCTAGTGTGAAGAAAATACATCGAACATTCGAGTGTTGTTGCCTGAATGATCAAAACATTTGATCATGAATAGATTAAATATAATTATATGAACGAACCAAGAAAATAGATACTGCAACATAATCTTTAAATAAAGAAAGGTGCAGATTGAAATAGAAATTTTACTATAGAAATAAGATAGAATCCAACGTTTCATTTCAATAGAAAGCACACATTCACACGCAATATATTATTAGAAAGCAGAATTCATTCGAATCTTTTAGAAAAGGAAATGATATATGTTATCCAAGATTTTCGTTTCGATGGCGATAATTCATGAATGCCTTGAAGCATATGCTTGAGAAAAAACTTTTAATATGTTTCGATAATTTTCTAATCCTTAATGATAAATTTGAAAATTTTCAAACTAAAAATTACTGTCTCAATGGCTCATACTTTCTTGTAGATGGTCAATGGGCGATCATATTCTCCTTGATTCTTATGACCACCTCTAATATTTATTAATATTTGTACCATGTGTGGATTGTTTTTAGGAAAAATGAAGATAACTCTTCGTTAATTCAATTTTTATGACTTTGTTATAACGCTGAAAATAGCGTTTAACAGTTTCAAAGTCATCCAATAAATACACTATTGTTTCTGGATCGAAATCATTTCTCTCTTCATCATATTTTTTATCGTCTTTTTAAATAGGGATCATGCCATGAATAGTACATGTTCCTTTGTAGTGAATGCACTTAAATGAGTGATCTCAGTAATTGACAAGGTCACTCTTTGTTCTTTACTGTTCCAAGGGGGAAAAAATGTCGGAACAATCTTGAGAAGAATAGTAAACAATTTTATTATCTGTTCACTAATGAAGTATTTGTTGAGAGACACTCTCATCTTTTAAGTAGCTAGAGTGTTTCATTATAGACATTTCTGTAGGCATAAAATATCTTCATGTTCTATATCTGATGCGAATAGCAGATCTAACAGGTAATACTATCTGAATGAAATTGAAAAAGCTCTATATTTTGTTTCTTTCAATCAGAAAACGTTCTCTTTTATTATTTGAAATATTTTCTAAATTCACTCGGCTCCTGTCTGACGCAATCGCATTTTAGAAGTCAATAATTTAACCAAAGACGTCTCAATAATATTTCTTTCTTTTACTAACCAGTAGACAATCTATCATTCAAGATAATAATAATTATATAAACATTAGACTTTACTTTCATCGTAACTTAAGTGAGATATACAATATTCAATAAAGTTAAAACAGACACTAGTCAAAACATCTTCTGTGAAAATAATAACTCATATTTTGACTAGAAAAATTTGAAAAAAATCGATGATAATTTGTTTGTTGATAAATTCTCATGAATAACTACCAATGACGCATATATATATATTGATTACAATTTCAGTTATCAAGTTTGACGATTTAATACAAATTATCTGTAAGAAATACGTTTGAATTTAGAACTCCCTTATTCGTAATACAATTCCTAATCTAATATTGATAATCTTTGTAACATATCTATCATGTGCTCACTTTTGCGTATTTAAATTATAGAGAGAAGTGGTTATCGTATTCTGATCACTTAATGGTTTATATGTAAGGATGAGTACATATATGCTATTCATTTTCTTTGAAATCAAATAAAAGTTTTTATTAACACTATCCGAGGAATGAAATTTAATCATTTATTAAAATTAATCGATTCATTTTTAAGTTGAAAAATAGATATGAAGTGCAAATATTACACTCACATCTATTCATTAATGGCTCTACTAATCTATTTTTTTCTTGTAAGAAGATTTGAAACAATATAGCAGTTAAGCTTTGGATGAACATAGACTTTTGGCGAAACTTGTATATATTATTATGTTCTAAGTGCCTTTTATACTTTCAACTCTGCCTCGTTTTATATTAGTGAATATTTGTAGAATCAGTATATTAAGTAATTACAATTTCTTTCTATACTTATTTTATGTGTATCATAAGTGTAGATACTAATAGAAACGAACGTTTTGTCTTTATAATAATATAAATTATTGCATCTACTTTTGTATGAATTTTATTTTTATTCTCAAATTCTTAACATTCTGATCTTTGTTAAAAATACAATTAACTGGAAATCTTTATTGAACAACAGTCCTATACGAAATATAATCAATAGTAGACTTAATATTATAATTGAAGACCTATTTTGACGCTCATATTATATTTACCAATTAAATACAACAAATAGAGTACTATAAATATACTCAAGATTTTTACACTCAATGAACTTCTATTATCAATGCATTACAAAACACAATGTGCACACCGTACGTTTGCAAGATCGTTTTTCTTTCTTTCTTTCTTTCTTTAGCATGCATTAAACACAACATTAGTTTATTGCTTCGTAAATATATTTTAATTTTCTCGAGTTTAGAAATAATTAATACGAATGAAAAACTAAATTCGTCAATAATATGAAACTAGTAGAATTTTTTTTCATTGATCAATGCACACAAAAGTTCATAGAATTAACTATTCTTTATTTGGTTTTGCACGTCAATGAACTTTGCGTCCGAAATATGCATTATTAAGACCCTATATATATATAATCATATTCTATCTTACGGTATATTTACTTTAGTATATATTACGTTTATATGAAATATATATATACTAAAAATAATAGCAAATATAAATAAATTGATGTAAAACATACCGATAATATGAGTAAAGTTTAATGAAATATTCTTTTTTTTTTTTTTTTTGATAATTGAAAATATTCTATTGTAATACTTAGTCTAATTTGGTTATTTTTGATAAATTTTTCAATATGAATGATGAAATCGAAGAACTTGGTGAAGATCAAAAAGCAATTCTAGTTCGATNTTCATTATGCCCAATCGGTTAATTTTTACAGTTTTTTGTATATCTTCACTTTTCATCCTTTTTCAAATATATCTAGAATAATTTTGCAGTTCAATCACTTCCATTTTAGTAGAGAATTTCAAGCGCTATCTTTTGATAAAAAAAGTGTTTGAATCATATGAAGAATAAAGAGAAAATATTCAAAATACAAACAGTATAATTTATTCTGGCCCACCCGTTATTTATGAAATTGCTACCATGAAGATCTTTTGATCTCTATTAAATAACACATTACACAGCGTATGCTGTAAAAGAAAAAAGTAAATTAATCAGTGAATGTTTATAATTTACGAACTATCATTATCTCTCAATGAATATGTTCGTTATCTTATTTCACATTGTATTTATAAATGTGGGTTCTTTTTCATTTTTTTAATATTATATTCCTGATGATGACGGATACCACCTGTCAAAAGCTTGAATAAATAAATGTGTTTTTTCATAAAGATCAAAGCCTGTTCTTCGCAGTAGTTTTATACTCAATATTGCTTCGTCTACAATCTACTTCTCTTCAACCTCAATATGTATCTAACACAAGTACCAAGTATGACGATGTAATCTTGTTAAGGACCAGAAAAATGGAAAAACTATCTATTAAAGTACAAAACTAGAAATATGATGTAGAATGTATTCGAATACATAAATTAACACCGACCCTGTCGAGATTTCGTTATGAAAGGAAAGGAAAAAAGCAATAAATTAGGATAGATATTTTTGATATTTTTGTCTCCGAATTGAACGATCTATTGAATAATCTTAACTTAACAATGAAGGGACGAAATTTTCCATCAATTACAGAAATATGTATATGCATGATCTAAGAAAGCTAGAGAAAAATAGTGATGAAACTTCATAAAACATTAAATGTATTATCCATTCAACCGTTATTCACGGGCATATTTGTCAAAAATAATTTTTACGATAAAGATGAAGACTACCATTCCTTAGTCCTCTTTTGTTAAAAAAAAAGCTTCTGTTTTTTTTATAAAAAAAAGAAAATATGCTTCTTCGCAAAAGTTTATATTATCTTTAAATACCGGAAAAATCATAAAAAATATTTTGCAAACAGTTTGCTACTTAGTTTCAAATGAAAATTTGACGATTGAGAGATCAAAAATAATGGAACAACGGGTCAGGATGATAATAAGTCTCTTAAAATTAGACGTATTCGTAATATAAATTTGAACACACTCTCACTGACTGAAGAATATTTTCTAAGTCGAGAATGGAACGTTTGCGTTGAAAGTAAACCTAATTTGATTGGTTTTAAGATCTGCGATGACAGCAAACGAGCGCAGTGCTTACCTTCTTTCTCGGTAATGTTGCTTTGATGAGCTACTTCACATTTAATACGCACTTATATAAGAGAGAGGAGAAGAGAGAAAGATGAACAAATGAAAATCTAAAAAGAAATAATGAAGAGGAAAGAGAAAAGAAAGATTGACGGGATGTGATTTCAACATCGGTACACTGATATTGAATTGAACAGTGAGAAGATTAAACCTTCATGTCGTTCTAACTCCTTTAGTAAAACATGTCGAAAAATACATGATTTTGCAAAAGTATTAATGAGATCTAAGAAAAAGAAAAAGAAAAAGATTACATATCAGTAATGAAAGAATTAATAGTACAAAAACATTAAAGAAAAATCACAATATCATAATTTGCCACGTTGATAAAGAAAATTACATAGTTGTTGATGACAAAGAAAGGTAGATTGGCCAAGAAGAAGAAATCTTACGGATGAAAAGAATTTCAACACACTGATATCTCATTATTGAATGAAAAGGAAAATTTATAAATAGCTATCATTTTCATGCCAACGTCTTGCTGCACCAAGACTGTCAACATATGCATCAGTAAATACTATTTTTCATTTAAAAGACATAAATATACTACGTCACAGAAAGCAATATGACATCATCAGTTGAAAAAGACTTTCGCATTGATACGATAATGACTGTAATTATGATCCACATGCGTATGCTCATCATCTTGGATCTCTACTCGGTCCTCTTTATCATTGACATAGTCGTGATGATGCAAGTTGTGGTTATAGGTATCTATGGATGGAAATATGACGCGAGGAGCTTCGTCAACGGCAAAGCCAACTTTGCAGAAATCTAATCAAAAGACAAGGACGACTTTTAAGTTTCCTATCAGATGGCCAAAGATACACTCGAAAAACTGCCAATCAGGAATTTTTTCTAGGGGGATCGGTCTTCCTAAATGTGCAGATACCATAGTGAAGAAAACGTTTTCCTTTCACGAAAAATTTTTGCCGTACTCTCTCCAAGCACTCTTCTCGCTCAGAGGGCATTGATCCTCCAATTCTCTCACCCTCTGAGCACGTCAGTTTGGTGTATTTTACCATTATAATGATATGTCGATCATTTAATAAACAAAAAGTTTCTACACAATGGTATTCTTCAAGAAATTCAGAAAGATTTTACTTACACAACAATCCGTGATAAATCGAGGAAGCTAATTTCATGCATAGAAATCGATATTTGTTGTTTTTTTAATATTTTTGATGAGTATGCAATTGCATTTGTATTCATTGATAGGATTTCAAGGTGTTAGCTGAAGCACTAATAACAGAATATACAGAATGCAAATTTAGTTGCTACTTTTCGTTAAATTTTTTCTCCAAGCGAACGCCATCTCACCGCATTTTTATACTAAGACCCTCTGTTACCATCGATAATGTTATTTTTTTTGTTGTTGGAAAGAACTTCTTGTCATAGACCGAATCTCATTCTTTAAGCTGACAATCTAGATGATGCTTGGAAATGAGTTGACACTGAAAATTGTATACACAAAGCGCAGCAGACAGTTGCGGATTAATTTTTTCTATAATTTGTTGTTTTGATGTGAACTTCTGTAACTAATAAAGCGTTCACTGTAAATTGAAGGAAGTAAACGAAGAACGAGTGCCAACAAGATACATTATAGAGATCTATCAAAAATGATCAAAACGAAAATCAATAATTAAGAAAATGGTCACGATAAAAATGAGGTGAGATAGCTGTGGTTCTAGCATAACATGTCATTTTAAGGAGATCACTATCGATATTGAAAAAATTCAAAAAACAAATAGTATTTATAAATATTAATCGATTAGGAAACAGATAGTTTTGATTTCGCGTATATTTCGAAAGCAAAGTAAATCAATAGCCACTTCCCCCCATGACCCTATGATAAAACGTCCTACACATCGGTATTTATCAGAGGAAGAAAACCTTTCTTGAATACAGTTATTAACAATTTAATATTTCTGTTTATCATTGAAGTAGAATACATACTTAATGATATTGTGAAAGATAACATAAATGACTCTTGGCAGAAAAGAAAGGAAAGTCTAATTTTTCGAACATGAACCTTCTCAAAGAATAGAAAACAAATCGTTTTCTAGATGCACCAATTATATCATGTTTTGTGGGTGTGGGTGCGGGTGGAGGGTGTGGGGGTGTGGGTCTGGGTCTGGGTGTGGGTATGGGGNAATATTTCAACGCTTTTCTATGTCAAAACCCATTTAGTAGGTTAACGTCGTACGACTACGTTTTCTTTCCAGTTATTCATAATTTTTTGAAGACGTAGCTTGATTTCATATTCTAGCTATCACAACATATGAAATTTTGACATAAAAAAGCGTTGAAATATTTTACAGATTGACTAAGAAAAATGCATTTGGATGATAGAAAATGTTGCATTTTAGATGCATAGGAAGGTGTCTTGCTGTTATCTGATTATTGGGAAAACTATAGACTCTAAAGATTGAACGGTTCTGACATTGGAAGAATTCTTAAGTTGTTTTAATTTCGCTTTATAAATAAATCATTCAAAAGAGTTTATTAGCCTCACAAACCCAATTATATGTTCTTTTTAGGAATTATCAACATCATAAATCCTTCAATATACTCTTTTAATTCATAAAACTTGATAAGAGTTTGTTATACGCTGCACTTTCATAAATCTTATATGGTATACGAGCATTCTTATATCTTTTTAAAAGTCTATCGGGTTGATAAATTCTTGTAAAGAACATTTTTTATTTTAATATTTCTTGTGAATGGAGATACCAACCACTGCTCTCTAGTAGGATTTATCAAACTCATGCATCTTTAAAAGATTATTCAAATACTCGCTTACCCTGAAGAATTTATGAAAGTACAACGTATTAAACACTCTAGCCGAGTTTCATGAATTAAAAGAGTATATTGAACGATTTATGATACTATAATCCATAAAAATGGGTTTTTGAAGTTAATAAACTCGTTTGATTGACTTATTATTCTATACTAATCATTTTCAGTATTGGAAACGATAGAAATAAACTCTAGTAGTTGATAGACATATATGAAGGTAACTTGCAAGTATTAAAAATAAACGTGACCAAATTATTCAACATTTCTTATGACTTCAGAAGTTTTTAATCAGATAGATTATTCAGTACCTAATCATTTGTTTCAACAAGATGCTCTTTTGGGGTTTGTTGTAGCAAGACATAGCTGAGAACTTGCTACAGTTCATCACATCTAAACGATGAGAAAAGCCGAATTCTTTATTCATGGTATATACATAGAAGTAAACACTATAGTCAATCGTCTGTATTACTCTTGTATATGACCCTTTGTAGATCCAATCAATGGTAACACTTCTTTCGAAACGAAACTTACTAAAACTATATACATTCTATTGTTAGTCTGTGGTTTTCTCAGAGGAATACGAAAACAGTCTAAAAATATTATTTCACTCACACAGAAAATATTACAATAGACTAGACGAAGATTTTTGAAGATTTCTCCAGTCTAGCTAGAAAAAAAAAAAGCGCATTTTGACTCGTTTTAGCAACATATATAAATAAAATTGAAATACAGTGTGATGAGTTTCATAGACTCATTGCGATAAAACTCTTTGATTGGTATATGAATCAGATTGTCTTTCGTCGTCATCCCAAAATAAACGCGTTTTGATGCGTTCACAATATGCTTTACTTCCAAAGACGCGTCAAAAATACATTTCATGATTACATAGGAAATACCAAAATCCGCGAGTACTTTGTTTTCTCTCATGCAATATTTCTTTTTTCAAAGTTCTTTATCAATATTTTTGTGGAATAGTTTAACCACATACATTATTACAATACTGTACCAAACACATTTCAATATTCAGTAGATTTTCATGTCAGAAACATAACAGAAATAGAGGACAGAGTAAAGCGTTTCGTCTCGTTAGATTTCGAACCGTTCTTTTTATGGATATCAATAAGTAAATTATTTTTGTTTCAGATCAAAAAATTGTTCATTTTTCGTAAGTATATCCAAGTAAATTAGCAGTTGTATCTTTATATATATTACCAATAAATCAGTGGCATGGATAAAATGTTGAATGACACTACTTTTAATAACGATTTGTTGAAAGAAACTACGAAGGACATCATCGAAATCTTAAAAGTCAATCACCATGAAAACAAAGAACAAATTGTTGATGATATATTGAGGAATGGTTAACAGTCATTGGTCAAATATAGAGATGATATTATATCCAAAGTCTACAACGAAGCAATGAGGGATAGTGATAGCAAGTTTATTATTTTATTAAAAAATTATTTTCAAAAGAAATGGGAAATGGAATACGACACATCTCATGAGTGGCTTATTTCATTCTTCAAACAATATGAAAACATGGGCAATCACAATTCATATGAACGTGTTTTGATTTGAACATCTAAATATGGAAACAAATATATGAAGGATTATCCAGTATTATCAATTGTTTTACAAATTCTTTTTGAAGGTATTGACGATGAATGTTTAAAGGAAACGAATATTTTTGATGATCTATGGTTCGCAATAACTAATGACGGTTTGAAATCAATTACTAAATATTCTGAATATATCAGTAAAAATTCCATGAGTCAACAATTGAAAAGTCAATCAATATTATTTCGAGCATTATCGGAACATTACCGTGAAAATGTATTTTTATCATTAAAAGAAAGCAAAATTGTAGACGATGGAAATTTATATAAATTAACATTAGACGATGTTACTGAACACGGCTGGTTGACGGATATACAATCTATCAAAGATGATGTCGCACCACGATCATACAATATGCTATTGGAAAAACTTCATTCTTTCCATAAGAAGACAGAATTGTCACAACATGAACAATCGAAGCCAACACAAGGTGCTCAGAGAACTGAATTAGTACGACCAGAGCTAGCATCTATGGGAGAACAATAACACAAATGAAAGTAATTTCACTCTGATGTATAACTATGCTAAGATGTTGTCAAACAAAGTTCTTATGATCACTCGCAAAAAAAAAGCTTGTTAGCGCAGCTCCTGTGGAGCTAAAATGTGGAACTCACGTATACGTGTAGGTTTGTTACCTGACGGATCATCTGTATACTGAAAGACTTCTTGTCAACTATAGTTGTTTTCATTGAAAATCGATGAAAAGAGCTGGAATTTATTATTTATTTGTATATTAAAAAATATATTAAAAAACGAAAATATTATTTTTTCATTTAAGCGCGCTCAATTTCATTTATAATTATTGCTATACACTCAATAATAATCATTTTTTTTTTGTTTTTTAATTTGAAATTAGTTTTTTGCACCATCAACTATTTAATGAATAGAACTATTAGAATAATGTAGGTTATATGTATTAACAACTCTTACATTAGCTTATGTCTCAATTAATCCATAATGCCGATATTGTCTATCATTCACACTGATAAAAAGATCGAATCATACATCTCATATTAATTATATGACTGCTATAACAGATATATATATATTATAACTTTGCCTCCTTGATTTTTAACACGCAGGGTCAAATTAAAAGAAAGATCCACGACTACATTATTACGAACTTTAATAAGTATATAAGTGTTTTTTAAGTATGAAAGTATTGAGATATTATATAGCAGTCGACCTGATCTTCATAATATTGTTTAACTTGCTTCTTTTTATTGCTAAGTAAATCTGCAGCGTTTTATGCGCGGTTGTTGCAGTCTGTAAGGGGGGGGG
>CAJNSZ010000617.1:0-64957 GCA_905329745.1 Rotaria sp. Silwood2
GTTTTATTCTTGATAGGTAAATCAGACAACTAACAACTTTTTCTCAGTACAGAATCTCTGGCCTAAAAACTGCAACTACCAGTCTTTAAATAAATTTGAAAAGATCATCGTCAATTATCAACATATAATTATGAAATATACTAATTAATTGTCTGTTTTCTTTATAGAGCAAACTACCCAAATTAAAATGTTTCTCATTGATCTCGTATTTTCAAACATATGCTTATGACAAACGAATTGTTCCACTACTTCGTCGAATGTTAAATCTCGAAGAATTGGCATTACTTATCGGAATAGTAAGAATTAAATTGCCTTATATCGATGGTACTCATTTATACAATGATTTTCTTGTTCAAATGCCACGGCTAAACATATTTACATTCAGTATAAACACTCTTGTTTATGATAAAGGTGTTAAAATTGATCTTCCATCGAATGATGATATTCAAAATAGTTTTATCAAAATAGGATATCAACATGTGGATTCATATGCCCATGTTATGAAAAATGAAGCCAGGTGCCATGTATATTCACTTCCATATCAATTCGATACTTTTTTACATCTCACCAACTCATTTCGTCATGGTAATTTCTATAAAGTTCGATTTCTAGTTATGAATGACGCACATTCATTTGAACATGAATTTTTTAAAATAATCTCTCAAGATTTTCCTTTTCTGCAACGATTAAGTGTGTATAATTTTGAACCACAAAAGAACAAGCAATATTCATCTACATTGATTACGTTTGCTCAAGTGTCCGAGCTGAATATTGCGTTCGCACATATTGATTATGCTGAAGAATTTCTCTTGGAAACAAACATTCGTTTACCTCGATTAATATTTCTTGGTATCAAATATGAACCATTAGCAATGGTAACAAATAATTTTACGAATGATGCAACACGTTTCACTTGTAGTCGATTGCAATACATGAAAATACCTGAACCATTTGTTCGTCCAGAGAATTTTCATTCATACTTTCCTTTATTGTAGATATTAGTTTTCTTGAAAAATTTGTTTTATTTAAATAAAGACTTAGAAAAAGCTACATATATGGTAATTATGAATATTTATAATTTACTCTAATAATCAATGATTGTTAACTTTTTGTATGATTGCTAAAGATGGATGGAACTAGCTTTGGTGTGGTCTATGAAATGAGACAAGGACTAAAATTGAAAATTTACAAAGTTTGAGCAGACGCCTATCCGATAATTTTTTTTTGAAACGATCCTTATGAAAAAATATATTGTTGGCTTGTGAAAACTAATTAATTCACACTTCACTTCTAAATATTTCTATCTTTTCGAGAAGATCGATATCACATCAATGCTCATTGTGAATATGCCTATGGATTTGAGATCAAAGTTCATAATTGTCTTATTGTTTATGAGTGAGTTACCTTATGCATGATGCCGATTCACAGATAACTCAGAAAAGAAGATCGTGCAATATAATATGCAATATTTGAATGAATTTAACGAAAGCTTAAGAACTTACAGATTTTTTTGTATACATATTTAAACATAATTTTCTCTGAATCAATACAAAGGTCAGGACCGAAACTAAGTCAACAAAAAGATGAAATGATCGAAACTAAAAGGAAGCTATTGAAACAACATTGAAAGATAAAATNCTCCTTTGCTAATCATAAAAAAAATTCACTCTTATGCTTAACAATAGACAATTTCAAGATCTACAAAACTGTTGACTTAATTTCTCAAACAGCTTTCTTTTGTTGAAAAAAAAAACTATCGAAGGAGAATATCTACTTTATCGTCAAACTGAGAGGATAAAGAAAACAAAAAAGAAACTGATGACAGTTTCCTAATAAAGATTCAATATTTTAAACAAACAGTTTCGAAGTAAAAAACGCGGCAGCATTTGAAAAAATTCTTTTTCTGGTAGACTTATGTGATTGTTATGTTCAAATTTGAAACACCTTAAATGGTTTCACGATTCAATTTGACAGTTATATAGGTTTATTCAGAACTAAATTCTATATCTGGCAGTATGATAATAAATATTTTACAGAGCAAGTTTGACTTTTAAGAACATGACTTTCCAAAGTAGACTAAAAATAGCAACAGTTGTATGTTTGTAGTCTTTTTCTCGTAAACACAAGTCTTGGAAACCTTGAAACGATCATTGAAGCATAAAGCACAAAATTGTCTATCGATGATTTACTTTTGCCATTGGCTTTTATCAATAAAAGCTTTTCACAATTCAATACATGTCAGCAGAGAATAGGAAATCTCAGTAAAATGCCCGAGTAGACATAAATCTTTTAAATTTGACGCCGACAAGGTTAAACTCATTTGAAAAACAAAGTTGACAGTTTGAAATTCTATTTCTTTTGGCATATAAAACAAAATTTCTTAGACTTAGAAAGTAAGAGAAAAAAGAAACTGAGCTATATCATTTGTAAAAGTCGAAATGTGATTTTTCTTTTTTGTTTTGGTCATTTCCTATATGAAAAAGGGACAGAAAGAACTTTTATGCTTTTCTTAAAATTGATCTAGTTGCTCTATTCACCATGTATAATTAAAAGAAACCTTTATTTTAGGGTTCTCACTGCTGAAAAAACTAATTTTTGAATTTTCTAGAGCTCTTGTATTTCAATACTACTGTGAGGATTTTTTTCTCTTATATCTTTGTCAGAAACAAACTTCTGTATGGAAATTACTATATGAATTCGTAATACGAGTTACTATTACAGAAACGAAATTGAAATTAAATCTGTATAATTAATTTTTAAAATTACAGTATATCGTTTATACAGTGTTAATTGTTTTTCAGAGACTCGAAAACGTCAAGACAAAGATGAAGAAGACGAAGACGAAGAAGAACGAAGAGATGATATTAATAATGTTGAGAATGCTTCAGATGAAGGTATTGATGATGCAGGTAGTGATTCAGGTGCGGCACCAAATGATTATCTTATTTCAACTGTATCAAAAAGTGATCTTGAGCTGATGAGTATGTTGTTTTATCTTGGAAATTTTAAATTTTATCTTCTTCTTCGTTTTTTCCTAATCAAAAGAAAACCATTGTGATAGTGATAATGATTCTGTATCATTAAGTGGATTTATTGCTAATGGTGTTGAACAACTTAAATTAATTTTAACAAATAATAACAAAAATCTATCAAATGAAGATGAAAAAACAAAGTATTTTATATAATTTTTGTTTTCATAATTAAAACACTTTTTAAAATGAATTTTTAAATTTAAAGATTTGATTTAATTCATAAAGAATTTATTTCATTAACACGTGAACTTGAAAAATTCATTGGTGCTTATGTTAATGTGATGTTTTCAAAGACAAAACGTACATATGAAGGTTTATCTATTTTAGCAAGTTTTGAACCTGTTTGTGAACGAAATTACCTTCGTTCAATTCTTCGTGATGCTTATGTTAATTTATTTCTTAGTAAATTTTAATAATATATATAAAATAAAAAACAATTTTTCTACAATTTTTTTTTCTATTAAGATTTTGAGAATGATTTATTGGATATTCGAACAACATTTGAAGCACATAAAGATGATCCACCATTACCTCGAAATGCTCCACCTGTACCAGGTAAAATTTTAATTGAAAAATTTATTTTTGTTTTTGAGAAAAAAACATTTCTTTTAAGGTGCTATTGCTTGGTCACGTACATTATTAACAAAAATTGAACAGGCAATGGATGTATTTAAATTAAATCGACATATTGTTACATTAGGAAATTTTCCAATAATATCAAAACTTTATAATCGTACAGCTAAAGCATTGCTTGTTTATGAACAATTATTATTAATACGATGGAAAGAAAAAATTGATGCATGGAAAGATCATTTAAATGCTAATTTATTATGTTTAGTCAATGATCCTGAAGAAAATAATAAACGAATAGAAATTAATTCAAATATTGAATTATTTTCTATATTTGATGAAGTTAAATGGTTTAAACGGCTTGATGTAGATATTCCTAAAGCAGCACTTGTCTGCATGCAAAAGGTATTTATTTAGTTAATAATTAAACTTAATTATATTCAATGACTTTCAAAAAAATTTATATGAACAAAAGAAATAGATATGAGATCAATTCAGTTCAAAAAGAAGTCACGAATCGATCTCATCTCTGTAAAGAACTATTCCTGATGATAAATTATGTTTTAGATACAATTTAATTCATTAACTAAGACTAATTAAAATTAGGTTCAGTATGAAATGACTCATAGATAGATCTTAATCCATAAAATAAAGTTAGAAACGAGTCGTTCTAGATTTTTGTCTAAACTTAATAGATCTCACTTTGCATAGTAAGTTTTATATCAAAAGTGATTAGTCATCTAGAATAATGTCCTCCTTATATTTCAACCAAAGATAATATATTTCTTTTTTACCACAAAACAATACTCGAATTTGTTTATAATCCAATTAGAAAATAATTCCTCATCTCTGTAAAACTACAATAATTGTCTAATGGAATACGATGTAATAATTATTATCTTTTTGATAAATAAATATTAATTTTCTTCGTAAAATACTTTCAAAGAATTGTTATACAAGTAGATGTACAGAATATAGTTGTGTGCATCAGCACGCTTTGGGGAAAATTTATTTAGTTTCATTTGGAAATTTGAATAAACAAAATGATTTTTTTTTGTAACAATTAGAGTATAAGCTATGAACACAGCTTATGGGTTTTATATATTAATAAAAATCTATCAAAACGGCTTCTTGTTTGGTTTAACTATACAATCAATTACCTTTTTGGAATAATAACTGCTTTTATTAATTGATGATTATTAAGGACTAATTTTTTTTTTGGTTAAGTAAATCGCTTTCTTCGGATGTGCAAATGAAAAAGAGAATTTGGCTTTTTCTGTATTCTAATTGCAGGAAAAAGTTTTTTCGAAATATTCGTTTCCATTTGTGGAAATATTTAATTTTAGTGGCACACAATAGACAATTTCTATAAAGCATGTGGATATGGCTTATTTTCGACTCAAAACGATTTTTTTTTTATAGAAGTATTAATTTTCTAGAACTCAACAAAAAAAAGTGATGGGAAAAAATTAAAATTCATAAAAGAAGATTTTCGATGTCAATAACATGAGGGGGAAAATTATCGTAAACTTTTCTCGGACAAAATTATATTTTAAAAACTAACAAATGGCACATCATTCAATGCATTTTTTGTGCTAATTCTGGATATGTCCTTATTTTTCTCTTAAAGTGCTTCCGAGGCAAAAAAAAGAAGAGTAAAGCCTATTAAATACGACCTTTTAGAAAACTCTTAGCTAAGGAAGCGTAAATACTTTTTCGAACAGGAAAACTATTAGAACAATGTTTTTCATATAGGACGATAGAGCAAGAGTTCTAATTTTAGAAGCCGCATGACTTACTTCATAGGTCTTTCTACTTTCTTTGGAAAAAGGACACTTCTCTCTAACATGATAGAAAGCTAGTCATTGTTTTTTTGGATCAAGAATTTTTCCAAATCCTTAAAGAGTTAGAATAATTTTTTTTAAACCCAAAAGTCTTTCACTGGTAAATGTATATTGAACATTCTTCAAATTGTAAATTATATTTTTACGAAATTGCACGTTGTTACCCATTGTGCGGTGCATTCTGTATCTCTACATGAAAGTTTACTCTGTTATAAATGAAAAACTTGTGTTTACCGATTTAATCAACATGATCAATTTTTTAAATTGATTTAAATCAGTAAAAATAATATTTACATTCATCGTACAATAGAGTGAGAAGTAAAAATTGACATATTTCTTTTTAAATATCATAGGAACAAACATTTAAACATTACAAATCTTTACTCGACGATCTTCTTACACGTTTTCGTTATTTACAATCTCGAATTTATCCACCATTTTATCCTTTATTTACAAGTTATTTATCACAAGTTTATCGAGCATTTGAACCCGGTATACATACATTAACATGGTCAAGTCTTAATATTGATGCATATATTGCTAAAGTTCATCGTGCACTTGATCGTTTTGAAACATCAATTTCAAATATAAATACATTAATAGCAGAAAAAATTGATGATATACTTAATAATGAATTAATGAATTCATCATGTCTTTTGCTTTCAATTGATTATATTCGTTCAAAATTATGGACACCAACAGAATTTCTTGAAAATATGCGTTCACATTTAAATGAACAATCAACATTAATTGGTGAAAAATTACATCAAATTCAACAAACATTTCAAGAAGTTGAAGATATGTTAAAATTAAATCCAACTGGACAAAAATCACGTTCATCAACATCATCAACACGAAGAGCAAAAACAGCAACACCGGCTGTTACAAATGAAGCCATGATAGAATTTATTAGATATTATCATGATAAAATGAATTATTGTGTACAAAAAATAATTGAACGAACTTTAGTAACTTTTATTGATTTAGTTTCAATTACAGAAACAAAATATTTAATTGATCAAACAAAATTAATTCGATTTTTATTTGAAGGACAAGATAATGATGAACAATTAAATATTGATACACAACGAATTAGGTATATTCATTTTATTTTATTATCAATAAAATATTTTCTATTGTCTTTTTAATATAGAATTAATTGTACAATGCAATATGCTATACCGGAAATAATTATTGATCCACAATTAAGTTTGTGTCAAAAATGTATTTGTGATGTTGCTCGTGCAATTATTGATTGTGAAAAACGAATAAGTGGTAAGAATATTTTAAGATAAAGATTTAGGAAAAAGACATTCATTTTTGACTTTTGACAAATCTCCTTTTCATATTAAGAAAATTTATCAAATCATTTAGATTTTTTTTGTATTTAAAGAGTATTCTATTCAATCTAAGTTTCATTAAGAGCAAGTTTTATTAAATTAATTGATTATTTAAATATGTATTTTTTTTTTTTAATGCAAAAGGATTGTTATCAATGTTCAATCTTTGAAGCAAGAAAGATACTTTTTACTACAGATAAAGGATTTTTCTATTTATTTCTATGTTTTTCATCAAAGAGTACGAACAATAAGTAATTTACAACATATATACACAACTATTTAAATGTGAAACCATAGTGACTTTGAGTATAAATGGGAAAAGAATAAATTTAAAAAGCTTAATCAATTTTGGTTAATCATACAAAAATTTGAAAATAATGACATATAAAAGAATATATTTTCATATTTAAAGACACTGTCTGCTAATGATACACGGGGTCAAAGATTTCTTGGATCACAGGTTAAAAATATCAAATAACGAATATCATATTTTAAATATATTTAAAACACTCGATGAAGTTCATGTGTTAGTACACCAATATCAAGTCTCAAAATGCCTGGATTACGGCGTAAGAGTGTAGCCGTGAGTCTTGTTTTCGTATTCAATCATACCCTCCTATAACCCATCCTTACATCCTTGTGCTTACTCAAAATATAATTAACTTAATTCTCAATTGTTTCATATTTTTTGTGTTCATTTCACATATAACTGATTTAGAGCTCAAAGCACATAGACAAAGGAAAGACGATTAATGCTAGTAGAAAGTAGAGAAACAAGTGATAGATCATCATTAAATATTTTTTTGCTATTATAAATTACTGCCAACTCTATGTAACTCAAACCGAACTAAAATTATCGGTAATTCAAAATTGAAACGGTCGACTATACTCTGATCGGTAATCTACTACCAGTATACCATCGGTTCTTATGGGTACCGCGGTATACCGACCGTAATGTGAACAAACTTGTAACATGGGACAATTTTCTTTTACTATAATTTGTCAAAAAAGACTATTTAGAAAACAACATAGATAATGGCATGATAAGAACAAACTCTATCGTATTTCATGTTTAGTTTTCTTCTGATAATTTTTCTGTTAATTATATGCTCATATATTGTTTAATATTTTTAAATAAAAAATCTTCTAGAAACTGCTGGTTTTGACAATGAAACCGCTCATCGTTTATCTTCAGCAATCGAATCCGATACTCATTTATCTAGTTTAATTGATCGTTTATCATCCATTGATAAAGATGTAACACGTATATCTCAAAGTGCTATACAATATATTCGTACATTTGATTTTCTTTGGCGTGATGATTCTCAATTACAGTATCAAACACTTATTCAACAAGATGAAAATGATGAAGATTATACAATAACAGTTGATCCAAATGCTATTCCATCACCAGATGTTCGTAAATATTTACAAAATGAACTTGAACGTCTTATACGAATTGAAGAACGTCTTAATATATTACCACATGAAATACAAATTGGTTGTATTTGTATCGAAACAATTCCAATTATAAATTCATTAAAAACATTTATATTTAGTTGGAAAACTCAATATGCTAAATTATTACATAGATTTGCTAAGTTTGAACTTGATCAAGTTGTTGCTTATCGACAACAAGTACAATTAAGATTTAATGATGATGTATCAACACTTGAACAATTAGATGAAGCTTTAATTTTATTAGAAGAATTAAGTGAAATGGAAAATAAAATTGAGTGAGATGAAAAAATAATTTTTTTGTTAATTTGAATTACTCTTGTTTTGCTTTTTTTTTCAAAATTTTAGTTCAATTTATTTACCAATCGAAACAACTTATACACATCTTGATGAAGTTTATAATATTCCAATTCCACGTGATGAACTTGAAGAATGTTCACAATTACGTGATAAATGGTCAGAATTAATGTTAAATGCTGATCGTGTACGAAGACAATTATTACAAGAACGTCGACAACAATTAGAACAAGAATTAGATAAACAAGTTAAATCATTTGTTGTTGAAGTTATTCGATTTCGAAATGCATTTGACGTTGAAGGACCTAATGTACCAGGTTTAGGACCATTAGAAGCAGCTAAACGTTTAAAAGATTTTCAAGGACAATATAAAATAATGCATCGACGTAAACAAACATTAAATTCCATATCAACATTATTTAGTTTACAACCAAAACAATTTCCTGAATTGGATAAAACAGGAGAAGTAAGTCTACACTGTTACATTTTTTCTTGTTAACTTTAAACAATAACATTAACAATTAAAAAAAAAAACAATCAAGACAATATAAAATAAAATATTTTTAGGAGAATATCAGTAACAGGTGAGAATAAAGAAAATAATAATGCATGCTTAGCTATGCTTGCTTTATCTATATATTCATTGATTTCGTCGATTATTCATTGAATCTTTTTGTTTTGATATTATCTATAATTGATTATTATTTATAGGAATTGGTATTACTCGATCAACTTTATATATTATATAAAAAATTCATTGCATTTGATACAACATTTCGTGCAACTCTTTGGTCTGAAGTTGATTTAAATCAAAGCAAAAATGAACTTAATCAACTTTGGACAGAATTTTGTGATTTACCATCGAAATTACAAGAACGTATTTGGACAGCTTATTTTGATTTAGAAGGTCATTTAAAAAAGTATCGTCAACTATTACCATTATTATTTATGTTAAATGCACGAGAAATTCGTAGTCGTCATTGGTTAAAAGTAATGCAAATAACAGGATGTTCATTTCAATTAGAATCAACTGTATTTAAATTACATGATTTATTAGATATATCATTAGATAAATATCAAAATGAAATTTCTGCTACTTGTTTTTCAGCACGAAAAGAACTTGAATTAGAAACAAAAATGCGTAGTATTGAAGAAGAATGGACTGAACAAATACTTAATTTTGAACCATATAAAGATTATGGTTTAATTTTATTAGAAAAACGTTATGTGGAAAATTTACTTGAACATTTAGAAGACGGTGAAGAAACGTAAGTTATTTTAATTAATTGTTGTTCTTTTTTGTCTTCACAAGAAAAAAAAATGATTATTTTAGACTCGCTCAAATGCTAACAACACGATATATTGAACCGATGCGTGAAGAAGTAGCATCATGGTCTGAAAAATTAAAAGCTATTAGGGAAATTCTTGAACTTTGGCTTGAAGTTCAAGATATGTGGTTAGGTGCTGAAAATATATTTAATAATCCATCAGCTGGAAAAGATATATCATTAGAATCTAAACGATTCGTACGTGTTGATAAAACATGGTTAAAAACTCAACGACAATCATCTGAAATTCGTAATGTTTTACAATGTTGTTTAAGTGAACCACCAAAAAAAGGTATATTAAAAGAAATGCATAAAGAATTAGAAATATGTAATAAATCAATATCATTATATTTGGATCGAAAACGTCAAATATTTCCACGACTTTGTTTTCTTACGAATCGTACATTAATATCATTATTAAGTCGACAAGATACGATTTATTATGTAAAACAACATTTTCAATCCATGTTTAACGGAATTCGTGATCTTAAATTATCTGTTTCAAATATTGATCAACCAAAAGTAGATGAAGAACGACGTGTAAGTTTTCTCTTAATAATCTATGTGATAACTTCCTGAGCCGCTTGTACTAGCCACAGAGAACCCAAGTCGGTCCCAGTTATAAGATAATTTTATATTGGAGATGGTGCTAAAAAAATTTTGTTAGCAAAATATATTCTGAAACTGTTTTCTTCTCGATTCATTGGAATTCTTTCTAAGAAATAACTCGAATTCAGGTAGAAAACACTTTCTGCAGTCGTTTATAACTTGAAGTGAAATTCATCAGCATTACCACTGGTTATTATGAGTATTGCGTTGTACAGGCATTGATGCGAACAAATGTATGACATAAGAGTTTTGATTAAAATTTGTATTCTTGGTGTTTTATTATTGTTGTTCTCTTTCATTAGGGTACAACTACAAGTGAATCTCGTTCTCATGCCGAATTTGTTGTTATAACTCAACAAGATATTATACAAGTACTGAGTGATGATGGTGAATGTATGTCATTATATCGTTCTATACCAATACAAAAATCTGTTGAACAATGGCTTAGTCGTTTACAAGAATCTGTTGCTGAAACAATACGAGCGGATATTTCTTCATGTATTAAAGATCTTGATAATGGTTTTCCATATGAAGAACTTGTTTCTAAAGTATCTTATGAATTGATAAAAAGAAAAATTTTTCTATAGTTTTTGTTTTTTATGTTTTTCTCAGTATACATGTCAAGTATCATTAGTAGGATTATTATATGCATGGACACGTGAAGTTGAAACAGGTATTATTGAATGTAAAAATGATCGAAAAGGGTTAAATACAGCTTCAAAACGTTTTACATCATTAATTCAAAAAATACCAACAGTATTATCACGTTTACAATGGAAAACACCATCACAACCAGTTTTACTTACACATAAATTACGTTTAGAAGGACTTCTTGCGGTAATATTCATATAACACTTTCATTTGTTTTTCTTTAATTGTGTACTTTTTTGTTCGTAATGAAAAGTTTGCAGCATTTTTACGTGATAATTTCGATGCGCTTTGTTCACGTCGTCGTGAAATAACACAAAAAGATTTTGATTGGCGACGATGTTTTCGAGTTTATCAACAAACATCTTCAGCAGCAGAATCAAAATCTAGTGATAGTAGTGTGATATCATCAAATATGTATAGTGAACCAGTTCGTATGCAAGTAATGGATGATGTATTTTCATATGGAAATGAATTTTATGGAATTCATCAAACATTATGTATTACACCAACAACAGAAAAATGTTTTCTTGGTATATGGCTTGCTTTATCATTTAAACGACCTGTTCTTGTACAAGGAAATGCAGCTGTAGGAAAAAAATATACAATTACGGTACTACTATTATAGCAAAAAAAAGATATTCGTTAAAAAAGAATGATTTCTTTATATATAGAGTTTCGCTCGCTTTCTTGGTCGATTTGTTGCTACATTTGAATGCTCTCAGCATGTTGATGCATCAGCTGCTTGTATGTTTATAATTGGATTAGTATCGGTTAGTTTATACTCCCCTGTAATTACTAATATCGATTTTATATTTTATATAATTTAGGATGGATGTTGGGGTATTCTTAATAATATTCATACTCTAACAATTAATGTTTTATCTCCACTTGCTGAATATATAACATTAGTTTCTGATGCTCTTCGAACAAATAATTCAGCTGCAACAATAGTTTCTGAAAGCAAAGAGGTTTGATTAATATTTGAAAAATCTTTTTGTTTATTAGTTATTTTTGAATGTATTATTAAAAAGATTCCAATTCGATTATCTGTTGGTATAATAGCAACACGTAATCCATTTGCTATTAATCCAAACACTGGCAATTATACAGTTTTATTATCTGAAATTCGATCTCGTTTTCGTATGGTTTCAATAGTTAAACCAGATGTTGATCAAGTCTTTCGTATAAAATGTTTCGAATATAATTTTAAAAATCCAAATGTTATGGCTGAAAAAATGTCACTTCTTTATGAAACAACTCGATTATATTTGTAAGTCATCATTAATTTTAATTCTTTTTTTTTAAATGAAAGCGAAATTTTCTAGACCGATTGAACAACGTTCAGTTATTTCTTTAACATCTTTTATTGATCTACTTCAATATGTAAATAGTCTAAAAAAACGTACTAGTTCAAGACCAACTAGTATGGCATCAAGTGGACAAAAAACTGATGGTAATATCATTTAATACACTTTTTTTTCTTCATAAAATTCTTACTTTTTTAATTTTATAGATGTTAAACGTTCTTTATCAATCAAAACACCTTCTTATATTGGTGCAAAATCCGATCAATTATTAATGGCTCAAGCATTTATTGATGTTATTGGTGCTCGATTGAATCCTGATGTAGAATATTCATTTATATTTTTTCGTATAAATTAAAGAAATTTTTTTTTGTTATTTCTTTTAGCATGCAAAAACTTTTCGAATATTTGTACTTGAAATACTTGTTGGACGAGATGAATCGAAAATGACAACATTAAATTCAACAAGTGTTATGCTCGATAAAATTATAAGTGATAAAGCATCTGAACATGATTTCATGCCGAAAAAACTTTGGGTTGGAAAATGTATACAAATGGTTCATGCAGCAAACGTTTCAAAAAGTTCGTTTCTTTCTCTTGCTATATACAGTTCTGGACAAAAGTAGCCGCACCCATGAAGTACTACTGTTTTTTATGGTATTGAGCTGATATTTTGAATGCATACTGACAGTAATAAACCTTGATAGCAATGGCCTATACATTCTCCATCGGTTCACATTTACTCGAGTTATGATTCAGACATCATCATCTTATTATTTTGATCACCTTATATCTCAGTCATGTTAATACAAATATTTTTTTTCTAACTCCTCATTCGAAATTCTACTGTCGTAGCTATTTCTAATCCACATTTTCCTAGAAATCACTTTAAAATTATTGAGATGTTGTCTTCTAATTAAGGATATCTTCTAAAAATCAATGTTGCTTTTTTAGTAAGATGAATCTATTCCACAATGATTTTGATAGGTTCTTTTGAAGATTTCAGTAGAAAGTTCGCATGAGACGACAAGTGTATTCTGAAAATTTTAGACCTACGGAACTGAATGAAGTTGAATTAGCTCTATGGCATGAACTTGCTATCTCAGAAAGTGCTAATTGCTAAGACCTTGGCTATGTATCACGGGCAGTAGTAGCTCTTGGAATAACAAAATAATAAACAGAAACTTTTTGAGAGTATTTTCGCTGAATATATTTTTGACAACGAAAAGAACAGGTGTAAATCATAACCCCAGTACATGTGAACTGATAGAGAACAGGTTGGTGCTGACGATCAGGATTTATTACCGTGCGCATGCATTCAAAATATCAGCTCAATATCACGAAGAATAGTAGAATTTCATGGAAATGAGTACTGTTGTCCAATACTGTATATATATATATAAATATATTGTTTTATTAAATTTAGATATGGTTTTGTGTGGGTCAACACATAGTGGTAAATCAAGCGCAGCTATGTTAATGATTGATGTATTAACACAAATGCAACAACAACAACAATTACAAACATCTGTTCAGCAACAAAAAAGTTTATCAACGTCACAAGAAACAAATTATGCACAAGAGATTTCTGCACAAACACATAAACTCTATCGGTACATTATTTTCTCCATAAAATACTTTATTAAATAAATTCGTGTTTTGTTTTTTTAGAATTAATCCATTAGCAATTGAATCTGAAAATGTTTTACTTGGTTATCATACATTAGCAAATGATTGGCAAGATGGTATTCTTACAACTATGTTACGTAAAGCTAATCGAGTAAATTTTGTTTTATTTTTAATAAATTGAAGTTTTGTTCTTTTTGAATAATTTATATAAATAGAATTGTCATACAAGTTGGATTTGTTTTGATGGAATAATAAGTCGAATATGGGCTGATTTATTACCATCAATATTAGAAAAAGAATCATCATTACAGATACGTAATGGAGATAAATTATTTTTACTTGATCAAGTTAAATTTATGTTTGAAACATTATCATTAGCTGATGCATCACCATCATTTATTGCTAACTCAGTAAATGGTTTTTTGTTTTGTTTTGTTTTTTTAATATTAGTTTTCTCTTTTTTTCTAATAGACTGTTATTTATTTCGATAAATCTGTTATTGATTGGAAAGTTATTGCAGGTGCTTGGCTTAAAGATCGACGTCAATTAGAGGTTCAAGTAAGAAAAATTTCAAATACAAAACACAAACATTATTTATTTGATGGTTCTTTTTTTTGATAGTGTCTTCGAGCTTGTTTTGATAAAGTAATGGATCCAATGATGACATTTCTTAAAGAAGAATGTTCACGGTATAATCAATAAAACAAAACAAAAAAGAATATTTCATATAATTTCAATTAAAAAATGAAAAAATGTCTTTTTTTTCTGTTTAGATCAAATTATTATTCTGAAACGAGTTTATTTTCAGTTAGTCTTCGTTTATTAGATGCTATACTACGTGATAGTACTCATGTTACAACTGATGTTCATGTTGAACGTTTTTTTATATTCAGTTTAACATTTGTTCTTAAAGCTGTACTTAATTCTGATGAACAAAAACGTTATTCAGATATATTAAAAAATTATATTACAGTTTTACCAGATGATGATAGAGAAATATCTGTTTTTGATTATTATGTGGATGAATCATGTGAATGGGATTTATGGACAGCTAAGTAAATTAATATATAAATTCAAAATTTTTATTTATAAAACAAAAACATTAAAATTTTATTATTTTTAGAGTTGATGAACTTAATGAAAATATTCAAGATCGTATTGATGTTTTTGGTAATGTACTTGTACAAACAGTTGATTTAGCTCGTGCACATTATTTTCTCAAATATGCTTCATTAGCACAAGTTAATGTTTTACTTACTGGTACAACTGGTTCATGTAAATCATTTTTATTAGATACATTTCTTAGTGGATTAGGTTTGTATTAATACGTAAAAGATAATAGATAAATAAATAAAACAATAATAAAAATTAATAACAAAAATTTAGATCAAGCACATTTTCTGGCACCACGTTTAAATTTTTCAAGGGCAACGAATTCTGTTGATTTACAAAAATTTATTGAAGCTAATGTTGTTCATCGACAAGGTTTTACATATGGTGCTCCATTAGCAAAAAAACTTTGTTTATTTATTGATGATTTACAAGCATCAACAACAAATGGATTAGAAAAATTTAAAGATGCTCCTGAAGTAATTTTTCAATTTTCTCATGAATAAAAATAAAAAATATTTAAACTTAATAGTTTCTTCGAACACTCGTTGATCATCATCTATTTATAACACAACAAAAACCATATGAAAGACGAATAATTGATGATTTTTCTATATTTGCTACAGCGACAATACCAACAACAGGTGATCAATCATTATTCACACTTCATTCTCGATTACTTGTAAATGAAATCTATCTATTCTATAAGTATAATCTTCAAAATTTTGCTGCTTTATTTTTTCTTAGCGTCATTTTGCGATAATTAATTTACCGACAGTAACTGGTTCAAGTCTACGTCAAATTCTAACAAATGTTATTGATGTAAATTTTAAAAATACTTTATCTTTTATTTTTATTTAATAATGAGTTTTAATTTAAAATTAAGATAAATATGATGGCATACGGTAAAACTCCGATAAGTCACGATATTTCATCCAAAGTCGTTGATGTTTTAACTGAAACACTTCAACGTATTCAACGTGTTCTTCAATCAAGTCCAATATTTGGACGAGAACATTATTTATTTTCATTACGTCATATTATGGTTGCAATACAAAGTTTAAGAACTATTGATGTACAAACAAGAAATCAAACAACATTTTTAGCACCTTTTCTTAAACATGAATTATATAGAATTATTCATGATCAAATTGTTCGAGAAATTGATCAATATTGGTTTACTGATACAATAAATGAAGTTTTTCGAAATGTAAAACAATTTGTTTTTTTTTTCTTTAAAGGAATTTTTTGGAAAATAATTCATATCAATTTGTTTCTTTTATATTAGGTATTCGATTTGGATAAAAATGAAGAAGATCATCTTTATTTTACATTTCCACTTGAAGGAAGAAGTTATGAACGTCCACTGAGTTCACTTATAATTAAAGAAATTAAAGTATACAAATTAATTATTTAAAATAAAAAAATAAAATTTACAGTTGATTTCATTTTAGATTCAAATTCAACCAGTTGAATCACTTAGTCAACTTCGTAAAGCAATTGATCAAGTTGCAATGCGTTATAGAGAAGAATTTGGTCATCATACATTTTTATTACCAGTTTCAGAAAATATAGCTTTACATATAATACGCATGCATCGAGTTTTGTCTCATTCATCTTTGTAAGTTGAGTTATGTATATTTAAAAAAGAATCAATATTTTAATAATTGATATATTATAGGAGTAATTTATTTGTTATTGGTACAGTTGGTTCTCATTTATCAAAATTAGTTCGATTAGCATTTTATTTAGCAGAAATTCAAGAACATACTATTGATTATTCAACAAAAAGTTTATTCTATGATAGTTTAAGAGGTGTTATTAGAACAACAGCAGTTGAAGGACGACATATTGGAATTTTACTTACAGTAGGAAATTAATAATAATCAATGAAATTTTTATTATAAAATATTTTATAATATTTAGAATAAACATTTACGTGATTCAGATATAATTGATACTATTTCATCACTATTGACAAGTTATGAATGTCCTCATCTTTTTAGTAAAGATGAACTTGATGGACTTTATCAGGTTTGTATTTGTCTTGTTGTTTTTTTCATGATAGTTCATTCTAACAGAAAAATATAACTAATGATTGAATACCATTTTATTTTATTTTGTTCACTGGAAGTTGATCTTTATGAGATTAAGAAAATTCATAAAATGTGTATTTCTATAATTTTGCAATATTAAGATTCGAGATCATCTATATTTAAATATAGATTCATTTTGTATATTTTTATAAATGATGTTTCTATATAAACAAATGTTGCTGTTAAACATTCTTTACAATAGAATGGCACAATAAAATGCATACTTCGAAATAATTAGATAGCCAATAATCTTTGTAGACATTTAAACAAGGTTCAGTAGTAAATATATTGACAGTTTTCAGTAAGATACTTGAAAAGGTACTCTGCTATCATTATAAAATAAGATCTTGGTCTAGTTTCATGCTGAAAGTTGTGCCAGTATATATGATATTGACTAGATACTCTATTGAGTACATGTCAAGTTTCTATTGAATTATATGAAAAATTTCTCAATAAGTTAGTTGATTGAAGACCCAGAAGGGTTCTGGAGTCAAGTACTAAAAAGCCTAAAATACTGAAGTACCCAAAAGTTCCTATTAGATATTCGTAACACGGCACTCTTGTGGGTACTTTAAACTAAGTACATTCATTAAGATTGCTTTAAAATGAAGATTATAATCAATAATCATCATCTTTGTCTCTATTAGTTTGAATCATCTGTATTGGGAATCAAAAGGTTTTGCCTATTATTTATTCTTGAGTGCGCATTTCGAAAAGTCCTTGTTTGTTTGATCATAGATAAATTGAGATATTCATCAGTCCTATTTGAAATCAACGTGAAAATTGATTCCTTTTTAATGGACAGTGATTATCGTCAAGTGTAATTGCATTGCATTGCATTATATGATGAATAGGTATCTCTAGAAGTTTACATATACTTGTTAAACAAGACAAATAGAAGAAAATTATGAAAATCTTTTTTATTAATTTTTTAGGCAGTAATAAATGCATATAAAAGAGATCAAAATTTGACAACAGTTGTTATAACTGATCCACGACGATATTTTCTTTCAAGAATTCGTCAACATCTTCATATTGCTATTTGTTTACCAGCACATAGTGAACTTCTTAGTCGTATATCTACGTAAGTTATCTTGTATTATTTTCAAATTCAATAAAAAAATCACTTCTATTTCTTAATTTAGTGAATATCCCGGTTTACTTAAAAATACTCAAGTATATTGGATAAAAAATTGGTCACCATCAGCTCTTTTTGTTGAAGCATCATTTTTTCTTTCATCACATGATACTCTTCTCTCAGATGATCTTCGTCAACGTTTGTCTCGTTGTTTATGTGATATACATTATTATATGTTAAATGAATCTCGTCAAATATCATTTGTTGGTACAACAGATCGAACAATAATTGTTCGTGAAAATGCACCAAATCAAAATGCTTCATTAGCAACTGGTACATTAACATCAAAAGAACCAGTTGTATCAAAAAAAGGTGCAAATAAAGAAACAAAAGAATCAAAAATGATTGATATTGAATTACCAAATTATCCATATTCACGAATGCTTTTATATGAACAAATAAAACATCATGGTGTGAGCAAATCATCATCAATATCATCATTACATACATACATTGGACCAGAAACATTTCGTCGTTTTATGCAATCATTTTGGTATTTATTTACATCAAAAGCAGCTGTTTGTGAACGGGATATAATAAGATTGAGTAAAGTTTTAAGTACATTAAATAAAACACGACAAGATGCTGACCAGATGAAAGAATATATTCAAGAATTAAAAGAAAAATGTTTAACTAGTGAAAAAGACACGGCATTACTTTTAGAAGAAGTTATTTATAAATCAATGGTTTTAGAAAAATTAAGAGCTAAACATGGATTACCTGGATCATTACCAGGTTATGTTCATCGAGAAGAAAAAGATGATTTCAGTTTACCTGAGGAAGAAAGAAAATGGCTTATAGATGGTAAAAAATGTTATTTTAATTGTTTATTTTAAGAAATTAACCTTTTTTTTTCACTTTGAACTCTAGATGAAGCAGATGAATATGAAGAAAATTTTAAACGAATGAAAGAAGAATCATTAAGATCTCGTCAAGTTAAAATGCAAGAAGAATATGAAGAATCATTACGTGAAGTTGATAAATGGCGTGAACGATTAGCATCTAAACGTAAAGAAGTTGAACTTTGGATGAATAAAGTTGATAAATCATGTATTGAAAGAATACGTGCTTTTCAAACGCCACCTGTACTTATTGGACAAATTATGGAAATGAGTAAAAGAGTTTTTTTCTTTTTCTTTTGCTTTTTATTATTATTATATTTTACATATTTATCATTAAATTTAGTTTTAACATTAATTGGTCGAAAACCTGCTGTTAGATCAGAAGGTAAAGATCAAGAAAAAGAGAGAGGTATATTTACTAATAAATTAAAAGAATTTTATTGACTTCTTTTTTTAATATGAAAGGACTAGGAAGAATGCAAGCTGAACGTCTTGATCGTCATCAATGGAAACAATATACAACATTAATGGCTGATTCAGGTAGATTTGTTGATATGTTACATGGCATAAATTGGCAAGATGGACTTAATCTTGATGTTGCTAATGGTAAATTTTAATTCATTTATCTAAGCAAATAATAAAATTTCATTATTCTTTTTTTTCTTTAGCTGTTGAATCATATATTGCAAAAGGTCGAGATGGAGTATCTGAAGGGATTTCAGGCGAAGGTTTTCTATTAGAAAATGCCAAAAGTTTGTATTTTAAATCGTTTATTTCAAAAGTAAATTCTCAATAATAAATAGATTTTCATGTTCCTGCTGTACGTGGTGCTGGTTCGCAGGAAAATCGTATAACTTTAGCTGCTGCTCGTTATGCATCTGAAGAAGCAGCAGCACTTGTTCATTATGTTATTGCTCTTATAGAATATACAAAATTATGCCAACCATTGCGTTTAGCTAAGCAAAAAGTTGAAAAACTTAAACAAGATTTATTAGAAGCTGAACAAAAACAATTAGAAAAAGAAAATGAAGTTTGTTAAAATAATTTCTTTGTGTTTTTTTATAATTAAATACAAAAAAAAACATTTGTTTTTCAATACTATAGATTCAACGTTTAAAAATGATGGAAGCAAGTCTTCATACAGATGTTAATGATAATGATCATCGTATGGTTGATATATCAAAATATACAATTGATGATTTATCGCGTTTAATAAGTGAACTTGAAGAAGCTCAAAACCGTTTTGATACTGCAGCTGTTAATAAAAGTAAATTAAAAAAAGAATACGAAAGTTGTCAAACACGTTTACAAGCTGCTGTTAATGTAACACAAAGGTAATTATATCAAATCTTACGAGAAAAAAACATCTTTTCTATAAAAATTTCTAATAAATATCAGTTTATATGACATGGATTTATTTGATATTAAAGAATTCAAGCAGTAAGAATATATATATATCCGTTATGTTAAATTTTTTAATTTTTGTTTTGCATGTTTGTTCAAGTACAGTGTTTAGTTTTTTTTATTTCTGTTTTTTTGTGATCATTTCATTATATTTTCGTATTTATAGAAGAGACCAATCGGCTCGACCGGATGATGAGAGTGTCTGGTAAAAAAAAAAAGATTTGCATGCAGTGATTCTGTTTAATCTAACAAAACACCAAAATGAAATTCGAATTTAGGATTTTCACAACACTCATTATTGAGTGTTTTGATTGAAGAAAATTCTTCCACTTATTGTCATGTTTTCCTTTTTAACTCACATTGACATGTTTCTATTAAATTGAATAAGAATTTATTATAATATTTTTCTTTAGTTTATCTGATTTGGAAGATCAATGGACAAAATGGATTGCTGAGCATTCAACACATGATCAAACTTTAACAAATTGTATATTAGCAGCGGCTTATATGGCTTATTGTTCACCGTTTGATGCGGATTTAAGAAGAATATTATGTCAAAAATTTGTTTCATTTTGTGAACAATATCAAATTCCTCGAGAAGCTGATTTAGTTTTCCAAGTATGTTCTATTAAATATACAAAAAAAAAACCAAAAGAACTCTGTTTTGTTTCTTTTAAAACAGCCAATACCAATTGATGCTATGCCGAAAACTTCTCTTGATTTTTCCTATACATTAAATAATCAATCATTGGATTCACCAGGAAATACGGCACGTAATAATAGAGTAAATTCAACACAAATAACAACACTTGCAGAATTTTTATATAATCCAATTGAATTAAAAGAATTTCAACTTCTTCGTTTGATAGCAACAGATATAATGACTGAAAATGGATGTATTATTATGGCTGATGCTGGTCTTTATGCATGGCCATTAATATGTGATGCCACATGGTATTCAATTGAATGGATTCGTTTATTTTTAAAAAATAAACAATTAATTGTTGTTCGATATCATGTAAGAATATATATATTATTTTATTTATTTTTTTGAAAATAATTTTCTTTGTTTTTGTTAATGTAAACAGCAATTACGTACTCAGTTAGAAACTGCATTATCTGAAGGACTTCATCTTTTATTAACAGATTGTGATACAAATACTGTGATGGCAAATGAAAAACTTGAAACAGTTATAAGAAACCAAGCTCGATTTTTATCAAGTGAAAAACCATTTAAATTACAAATAGGTCAACAAGAAATTGAATGTAGTCCTAAATTCAGGTTTGATAATAATTATATTTTTTTAAAACTTCATATGAATATGTCTTTATTAATAGACTTTACATGCATACCATTACTCAACCAGTTTGTATTTCGAAAGAATTAGCAGCTTATACATTAATATTATGTTTTCATGTTACATTAAATGATCTTGAGGAAATATTTTTAGGTCGATTTATGATTAAAGAAAAACCACATATTGATGCTGAACAATATGCATTATTACAGGTTTTTATGCGAGACACTTGAATTGAAAAAACAAATAAATAGTTTTCTTATTTATTGAATAGGAAAAAGTTGATACATTAAAAATTATTGATCCATTACGACAAAATATAACAAATTTTCTTGCATCAGATTCATTAAATTTATTACAAAGTGTTGAGCCAACAAAACGTTTATTGGATTTAAAAAAAGCTTATGATGAAGCAATTGAAGGGTATTTGAACTTTTGGTTTTTCTTTCGAAATTTCAAATTATATATTCTTATTATTTGATAGATCTCATCGAGTTGCAGTACAAGAAGAAAATTTATTTAAAACTCGCAATAGTTATAGAAAATTAGCTCAACGAGCAGCTACGTGTTATAATATAATGCATTATTTACGACAACTTTTACCTGAATATGTTATGCCACTTGAACACTTTATTGATTTATTCGATTCATGTATTTTTCAATCAGAAAAGTAAAAATATTTTATTTTATCTTCTTTTTTTTGTAAGATTAAAAGTTAATTCATTGTTTGCTTATAGACATTCCATGGGTGCTGTAATGACGGAAATAACTAAAACTGCATTTATAACAATTTATCGAGTATTAAATGATCGTGATCGACGTGTTTTTGCAATTTATTTTGCTATGGAAGTATGATAAGATATTTGAAATGTTTAGTTTTTATTTTTTTGATTTTCTATTTAAACATATTTAGATCGAATCATTTAATCGTCGTCAAAATCAACAATTAGATTTAAATATTCCAACTGGTGAACGTGAGTTTATTATATCACCAACATGGGCCGTTTCATTATTACAAAAGCGTGGAGCTCGTCTACCAAATGAACATCGTTTTTGGTCATATAAAAAACCATTTGATTGGATGACAGATGAAGCATATCAAAATCTTCAAGTAATATTTTACATACAGAACATATTTCAACCATGTCGAATGCATTTAGTCAACTTTTGATATTAATAATTCCTAATGAACAACATTGCAGTAGGGAACTGATTTGAGCAAATTAAAGTTGAATTGAAATATTGTTCTAAAATATGATCTAGAGAGAATTAATTCTTTCTATGGAACCAATTGGATTGATAAGAGCTGTTTGAGTTTATATTGGGCCTACAATGACGCTTTGGTGAGACTAGTAAATGTCTTAAAGGATTTGTTCCTCTTGAATCTTTGTAGTCCAGTTATAAGAGTTGTACTGAGTTTTTGACCGAGCTTTAGCTATATACCATAAAGTCAAAAGGCGAAATTTTAATGTAAAATTGTGTCCATAAATAGGCTGGATGGCCCTTAGAATATCCTGAAAGTTTCAGATGAAAATAATGTTTTTTTTTTGCCAAGATATTGAATTTTGAGATAAACTTGATTTTTGTATCATGTATGTGGCCAATGAGGAATTTTTTTTCACAAATTCGATACCTCAACGTAAAGACATTTTTGTTCGGCTGAAATTGTCAAGGTATCTTAATAGTCGTTCGACCTATCTATCGACGAAATTTCACATCGAAATTGTACTTTTTGATTTTTCAATATGTGTCTAAAGTTGGATGAAAAAATCACTAAACCGATCCTAGCTTCACTTCAAAGGCACATAGGAATGAATCCTTTTAGATTTTTTCTAGTCTTATAGAAACTTCCTTGTAGTTTTAATTTGAATCCCAACGGTGAGTATCAGTTAGGGTGGTTCTCTCGTTAGCAAAAACCTTGATAGGATGGCGATTAATTCAAATGACGACATTGTTTCTTGTTTAGTTTTTAGCTATATTTTTTGATTGGTTTTCCGATGGATTTGAACGAATGGGAAAGGAAGGTCAAGAAGCTAAATGGCGTCCATTATGTGAAGGCGAAACAGAAAACTATCCACTACCAGCACCACTTGAACAACTCGAACCAATACAAAAATTTTGTATTGTACGTGCTTTAAGAAGTGATCGATTACTTCAAGCATCAACTGTTTATGTTACAAATGTTTTTCATCAAGAGTATAATTTTTCTTTTAAATTTTCATTAATGCCAATTTGATTTGATTCGGTTTTTTTTCGTAGTTCAAATAAAACAAAATCTTTAACACAAGAACATAATCCTAATCAAACAGCATCATCATCATCACAAAATCCATCAACATCTCGATCAACGACAATACCGTAAACTTTATTTAAAATAATTATTTTACAATTAATTAAAATATTTATTATCTTTTTTAATAGAGTATCGCCAACACTTCAACAAGATGCTGATTTATTAACACGTCAAAGTGGTCAACGATCTGTTTTATTATTTTATGATGATGAACCAGATGAAGTTGTAAATTTTTTCTTATATTGTACCAGTTTAATTCAAACAGATTCATCAACAACAACACCAACATTTCAAGTTGTTAATATTTACGGTAATGGAGCAAATGAAGAACGAATATTAAAAAGAACTTTTAATAAAGCATTAACAAACGTAGGCAAATTTTATTTAATATCAAAATAATAAAATCATTCTTTTAGAATACTTGGCTTTTACTTCATTGTATTCATAATAGTCCATCATTTTTATCTTATGTTGAAACATCACTATGGGAACTTCGTTCGAAACGTTCGTCATCAACACCATCGATGCCACGTATTTGGCTCAGTATTCAACGTGCATATTCATTTCCATCTTCACTTTATAATTTATGTTTAATTGCTTATATTCGTACGCCATTATCAATGAAAGAAGCTATGACACGAGCATTTTCTTTAATTGATAATGATCTTCTTCGTCATTCAAGTAAAGTAGAATGGATACCATTGTTACATAATATATGTTATCTTCATTGTGCACTTAATCTTCGTACAAGATTCGCGCAAGCTGGTTGGGATTTACCAACATTAACATCATTTACAAATGTTGAATTAACGTCAGCTTTTCAAGTAGCTGCTAGAGAATTTGCTTTAAGTGATCAATCAATTGTACGACTTGAATCAGCTCATACAAGTAGTGCTGTATCAAATGAATTAAATATTCGACCATTATCTTGGACATCAATGCGTTATGCATTATCAGAATTAATTTATGGTGCACGAGCATTAAGCGAATATGATCAACGTGCTATTGCAAATATAGTAGATTTTTGGATTCAACCAGGATCAATTAAAAGAGATTTTGAATTTTCAAAAATAAAATATAAAATTCCATCGATATTTTTTGGACAACAACCAAAATTAAGTCAATTACAACAGGCACTTGAATCACTTTCTATTCATCAACTTGATGTACCAGAAGCATGTCATCTTCATTCAACAAATGAAACAAATCTCGGTAGAAGAATACATCTGTTTTTATTTCTTATAAAGAACATTTGTTTTTTCTTTTATTTTAATTTTTTAAAAGGTGATGATCTATTAATTATTAATCGTCTTAATCGAATAATTGATGCTTTACCAGCAAATATTTCTCTTAGTACAGCAGTTCATCAACGACCAAATACACCTGTTGAAGGTTTGCATTTTTACTTTTTTTTGTTAATTTCGTTTTAATCCTTATTTTATTTTTATTATAAAATAAAATCGTAGATGTAACAATTAATACATCTTTTTCATCTTCAAATGCATTATCAACTTCATTCAGTTCGGCAGCACTCTATTCATTTTCAACAAAAAAAACAGTTGCATTGGAAGAATATTCTGCTATGATATTAGCTTCAAAACTACCAAAAGTATTAACAAAGGTATTGTTTCTTTATTTCTTTATTTTTTCTAACTTCATTTTATGTATGAATAGGAGCAAATATTGGATCGTGCTCGTCGTAATGGTACACCGATTCAAAGTCCATTTAATGTGTGGATTATGCGTGAAACACAATTAATGACTGATCTTGTAACTCTGATTCGTACACATTTACAATCGATCAAGGTTGCTTGTGATTTAAACCAATTAGGCACACAATGGTCAGTAGAATTAGCTAATGTAGCGCATGCTTTATACTATCAACGAATACCTGATGTTTGGCGTGAAATGATGGGTCCAAGTGCACCACCACCGACTTGGGGTTTAAATAATTTCTTTCCTGACCTAATTATGCGAGCTGAACATATTGAAAAAGTACTTACTAAAGGTATGAATATTAGATTTACAAAGATTTTGTTTTTTCTTTGCTGAGCAATATGAATCATATTCTAGGTCGTGAAAAACACCCGGCTTATAATTTATCTGCATTTTTTCATTCTTCATCATTATTTGGTATATTTAAGCAAGAAGTAGCACATGCAATTAATCTTTCTGATGATGGTAATAATGGTTCTCTTATATTTCAATGTGAATTAACACCACGTGATCGTGAACATATTCGTGAACCACCTAAAGATGGTATATTTATATTTGGTCTTTATTTATGGGGTTGTAGTTCCGATAAAAATGCTGTTGAACATGGCATTTCTGATGCTCCAGCTAGAAATCGTGATGCATATTCGTCTTTACCTGTGATTCATCTAACATGTGTTTCAGCAGAAAAAGCCTCTCAACTAGTTTCACAACAACAACAAGGTGCTGATGCAACAAGTAATAGTCGATCGACAACATTGGATATTTATTCATGTCCTGTATTTTATAAACGTTCACTTGAAAGACGTACAACAGAAGTTGTTTGTGAATTAGATTTATGGAAAAAGACAACTAATACTGGTCAAGCATCACGATGGGCATGGCGAGGTGTTTGTATGACTGTTAAGCCTTATTGAGCTCGTTTTTCTTTCATACATTCATATGTTTGAGTCTCATAAAACTATCTTCAATAAATTGAGTTTTTGATGCTTGTCGCATCTCTTTATGTGTGTTTGAAAAAAATATGTTTCTTTTATTACACGATTATATATATGGTACTATGTCGATTCATCAAGTTTCAATGATACTACAAATTTATCTATTGAAATATGAATTCAATGTTTCGACTTTTTTCGAGTCATTATCAAGATATAAAGAAAAACAGAAAAATAACAATATAACATACAGGGTGTCTCACAATTATAAGACCCCCCTTTATTTTTGAGAATTTTCAGCAAAGATGAGTAGCTAGATCAAATCTAAATAGTGATTTAGATAGCCCGTGAAAATCCCTATCGAACATGGTATAGACTAAAATTTGAAAAGAAACTTTATGAAGAGAATCGTCTTGAAAAACCGTGTCACTGTAAATTCAACTTTTCGAGAAGTTTGNACTACAATACATATTTCATCTGGATGACATAAAAAAGATACTTATGTATCTGAAAGGTTGATCATAATCCACATCAGTTCCATAGATATCAGCTCATTTGTAAACTGCAATACTCTCTCAACAATAAATAAAAAGTTGTGAAACTAGTGACAGGAGATTTGCAACTGTGGTTGGATACCGACTTTGGATGGCTTCATTAAATGAATGTCAAGTTGGATTGTCTAATGTTAGCATTTATTCAATACATGCGATACTCCATCAGTATAGATATAGACAAAGAAATAGAAGAGAGCAAACTCAGAAAATAAATAAGGAATACAGAGCAACTCTAATGTTTATTAGAAACTTGATCACTAACGTAATAATATATGCACAAACCTCAAGTTGGATTTCTTTACAGGATTTCTACTGGATGTTGGGACAGTCACCTACCAAAAACAAATTAGTATATGTTCATCCTAGTTTGACCAAATGACCTCATTTTTTTCCTTATAATAGAGAAAGTTTCTAAGTTTTTATTCATATATCAATAGCTTATTAACACACTTGAAATTTAGCACCATCTGCTCCAATACAGAAATGTGGCCTTTTCTCCATCGGTAGTCAGCCACAAAAAGCACAAACAATTCCGAAAATTAGTTGACATATCATATTTTGTAAAGCTTTTTCCGCTGATTATTTTCATAGAAAAAAATTTCGTTTTTATAACAAAATGACGATGCTTGGATTAAAATACTGAACAACATCAAGTTGCTTTGGATTTTCGGAGCAGTGCAACGTTTTCCAGTATTTTGATTCTAACATTGTCATTTGTTGAGGAAAACGGAAAAGTATTTTCACCAAAATAATCAGCGAAAATAGTTCTACAAAATAGGGTATGTCGATAAGTTTTCGGAGTCCTTTGTATTTTTTTGGTTGACTGGATCAAGAAGTATTATGCTAAAAGTTAACTATAGTCGCCAGGATTTTTCGAGGATTAACTGTATGAGAACATCAAAGAGGACTCTATGAAGTCTCCAATAACACAGTTAAGCTAGTGAAAATTGAAAGATTGCAAATAAATTATTTCAAAGTTGAGAAAATTTATAAACATGACGAATATAAATTATATGATAGAATCTCAAAATCCATCATTTATTTTTAGTAAAATGTGTAAACTTTTCTCTTTTAACTAGATAATAATAGTTTTGAGTTAGGTTAATAAACCTTTTGCTGATGAATACAAACTTAGAACCTTCCTCTATCATCACGAAAAAAACAGATCGTTTAGTCAAACTAGGACAAAGCTATATAATTTTGTTTTTGGTAGGTAATTTTCCGGACACCCGGTAATAATGATATATCATTACTGTTTTATTAGTCTGATAAATCGGCTTATGAAAATGAACTTTTGATTATTCAAGCAATATGTGAACCTATGTTCATTGATATGTACAAGAACAATGAAAAGATAAATATACCAAGTACTCGTAGTATAAATTGCATTGAAGTTTACGAGTAATATATCATACCATGCAGTAAAGTCTGCACTGTCTCTCTATATACTCACTATCGACAAAAATGACAATAATATAATAGTATAAAGTAAGACATACAAAAGGGAGAAATTCCATTGAGGCGCACTTTTGATAATAAGAAATAATACGAAAGCGTAAATAATAAAAGAAGGTACCATGACATTGTAAATAATGAAAAATACTTTTTACTTGCTTCTTTTTGTTCCCCGCGTGAAACCATTTCTTGTATTAAAAAAAGCCGATTTCAAACAGAAACCAGATGATGCTACATTATGAAAAGGTTCGGAAAATGGTATTCAAATCTAGAACCCCACACGGTCTGGCATGATGTCATTTTTTATAGAGTATCGCCGTGCTGATAATTAATGGATATGGAATGCTCCAGAGATCATCAATTATTGTCTAGCAATGGGGATTTTTGTTACGCTGGAATCAAACATAACTGTCAGAAGTTGCAAAGCATGTGACTAGTGGTCATCTACCTGCTTCTCATGTTGTATTTGTAAAAGAGGTGAGTAAAAGTCAATAAAATGAAGAATAATTCTGAGACACATGCTCTGCAGCTATTTTAGTGTTATTTTAGTCTATCATATGAGAATCAGCAGCCAACTTTATGCAGCAGGTAATTTAGTATGACTCTATAGGGCTACGACCATCTTTACAAACCCAGTGCTTCATACATTCTTCCGCACATATGAAGTTAGCTGTTCTTCTCTGATTTTAAGCTTTCAGATGAAGTAAACTGTATACAACTGATATCAGCTGTTCAAACGCTACAAATCTAAATGTCTTCTGTTCGAAATGGAGACTAAAACTGAAGAACTTTGCATTGTTGAACCTTTTTGAAAAACGATTGTTAGTGAGTGTTGAAATATATGGAGAGAAAGTTGCTCTACACCTCTCAAACAGAGACAGGCAGACAGAATCGACAAAGCTTTTGAGTGTTGCAATGATCCGTGTGACTAGCCCTCTTCTGAACACATAAAACGAATCCGCTGTGCTTCATACCTTAATTTGCTAGAGATCATAATGAAAGCTTTTCGACTGCATCATTTGTGATCGCATTTTGTTAAATAGGCACTACATTATTTATTTCTTCGTGTTTTTTTAGAATCTATGCTTCACTAGATACCCATATGCAGCCTCATGACTTTTGCTTCATGATTTTTGTGCAAGTCAAAGTGCTTCGTCTATTATTGTCATACCTATTTAGTTTCGTGCTACTATTTCGATTTTGTCCTATCTATTGAAATTTTAGAACCCATGCATTAGTTCGCATTATCGTTTCTCCATCAAAATTTCAGCCTGATAACAAGATCTCAACACTCTGCGCTAGATTCTCTATCTCTAATACACATCAAAATCAACTCATTAGTTTTGAATAATTGAAGATTCGTCTTAATATTCTCTGAAGACATCTTTCTTCGTCATTTTCCGATAGGAAATACTCACATCCTGTGGTACGATTCCAAGACATTGCCGCAGTGATTCTTGTTGTACATCGGCAATATTAACACCGTTGATGAGTATTGAACCGCGATCGAGATCATAAAGTCGATGCAGCAGACGAACTATAGTCGATTTACCAGCACCTACGAAAAAAACCAACTTCTTACACTATAATAAGCTTTTAAGCCTTCAGAAGTTGACTGTCAGTTCTATATAGAGTTCATAAGTATAATACAAGCACGCTGTTCTTTGCTACCTCATATATTGGAAAGTCTAGTTACCATTAGCAGATAACTTGCTGACACTAGTCGAGAATTTCATCACCATACGCAATTGTAGAATAAAAGAGCTTTCGTAGTGCACAACCGGTATATGAAATAGCTTCTGGAAGATAATAAATATAAAAATTTGGCTGAATACTCTCATTATTCATATTGTTCATTTTTCGTTCGTACATTTTTATCATTTCAGTTGCTCAAATATTTTTGATGAAAAGATCTTGCATTCTCTGGCTAATATTTAAATTTTGTACCCTTCGATTTCGTTTTGAAAAAGAAATCAAAATATTTCATTCAAATGGATATTGAAAATTTCCATTCATCGACTATCGAGTGATTTAGTTTCAGACTGGTCATCATGCACAATATAGCCATTAGAAAGTGAACTTATCGATCTATAATACACATCATTTTCCAATAACTGTCACCTGATGTATTTTCAAGGCTGTCAGTTTCTTTATTGTTGCTTAAAAGCTCAATTGTAAGCTTAGTATGTGACATTGTCATCTGACATGAATTCAATAATTAAGACGTTTTGAGTACCAACGTTGAATAGTTGAAAATATGAAATACGATGAAGCCTTCCATTTTACAAGAAACTCTTACATGAATATGTTTATTAGGATATGAGATGATTGAGAAGATCATATCGAGTTCCGTTTCTGTCTATGCTGGAAAGAAAAGGAAGAACTAGCAAAAGTATAAAAGCAGACTTTCGATATTTGCAGTTTGATTCAAACTGTTCAAGATTTTCGATAATGTGTGTATGGTGTTGAATTTATGCAACATAAACTAAGTAGTTAAAACGTACTTGATCGACAATAGTATTATAGAATTATGTAGATTTAATACGATGAAAGAGGGTACAAAAGAATTTGACTCGGTCCATTGGATATTTTTATACTCCATACTATTCAATGATACATAGAACGAACGAACGCAACGTGTCTAACCTTTGTTTTTAGTAACGTTGATGTGCTTGAGTAGCAGCATGTCATAAGACGTCCCTGCATTCCAATTATACAAACACATTAAGTGTAAAGATTGTAAAATATATGGATAATCTGTGACGCTATTCAGAAAGATCACAAAATCATGGATCACGGTTAAAAGTGTATTGAAAACAGTTTTGACTCAGACTGGTTTGTGTACAATAAGATTGCCTTGTCAACGAATTAATTCTCTTAGAAGTCTTATACACATTGTCCTAATGTCGAATAATATATCATCACACCCACTTCTTTCTTTCATCCTTGAAACATTTATACTTTCTCGCTTCAACTTTGATTATAACTGATTATGCAAAATGAAAAGCTAATCGGAATTACGGCACCTATTGACAGTATGTTCATTTGTATTCAATTGAACTTGGCCATGAGTGAATAAGATTGACATGACTGTTAACGGTAGTATGAAATTTTCAGGTCATAAAACTGACTCTGACGACAACAATGGTCCCTTGTACTGTGTAAAAATAACAACTAACAACAGCGAAGAAGGAGAATATGACTATTGATACTATCGTAAAATCTATTTTCTGCTTCTTCTTTCCTTCTGCTTTCTCCCAAAAAGTGACACTCTAGTATCTGAATTTCGTACCCATTGAGCTAACCGTTTTCGGATCACTCTTATTCAGTACTACTCAGAGTCTACTTGTGAAATTTTTCTGGAACAATGCTATTCTGATAACGTAAATGAGCCAGCTTTTACTTATACACTTGTAGGAAAGCACTAGAATGTGCTTTATCGAAGCAAGACCACCTGCAGTAGAATTGAACTACTAGTACTGAAGGCCCTTCAATTTTCGTTAAATCTTCTCAAACAACTTGCTTAGGGCAGTTTTAAAAGGTGAGAAGCTCTTAGTAGGAAAAGTTCTATGTATAACGCTAAATCCAGGTTTTATTTGATGGGTTGAAAGTTCAAAGACACGAGTTTTCCAGGTTTTAGAAAAGCAATGTACACCTATGTTCTCCTAATGGTGAGATTTTAAGTGCAGCAAACAATATCGTTTGTAGGTTTTTCAATGTGCTATTAAACGAGATACAAATAGAGTTCAAGCGAGAATGACCACTCCGAGGAAAGATGACCATACGGTCAGTAATTGCTGTCGGTTGCGTTAAATTTTCTTTTTTTATCTTTGTGATACCCTAGTGGTCAGGTTTTTCAGGTACGGAAAACCATTTCAATTTGTAGTATTTTCAATAACATAGGCATCTAATCAGATATGGTCAAAGTTTAAACAAAAAAGTTTCAATGTTTCAAGTACCAAAGAAAGAGGTGAGTGTGGCGATGTATTATTCGACATTAGGGCAATGTGTATAAGGTTTCTCAGCGAACTAGTTCATTGACAAGGCAATCCTATTGTACAAAGGCTAGTCTGAGTCAAGTTATTTTCAATACACTTTCAACTATGGTCCATGGTTTTGTGATCTTTCTGAATAGTGACACAGATTGCTCATATATTTTACAATCTTTATGCTTACTGTGCTTGTATAATCGAAATGCAAGAATGTCGTATCAGATGCTATTAAATCACGTCAATTTTATGATAAAAATGTTTGGCATGTTGCGCTCTTTCATGTTATGTATCATAAATGGCATTGAACGTAAAGGAGTCCAATGGCTCGAGTTAAGTTCTTATGCGCACCCCTTTCTTTAAATGCCTAGAGTACGTTTTTCAACGTTCTAAGTAACGCAGCTTTCGATTTTTATGCAAAGAAATGATTATATGACAGATATCAAGGACGATGTTTTGATATTGCACAACTGTCATATGACCAATACGACAGCATGAACTGGTTAGGCTCTAGCTTTTGGTCATAACCTGGATAAGTCATACTAAATCTACTGTCATGCATAATAGATCATTAGCATCTGCCATAGAAATAATGAATGTCTACACTAGGCTTATTTTTCCATTGAACTAATGTTTCGACTAATAATAATAAATTATGAAAATAAAATAAAAGAAAGAAAATAAATATAGAGCGAACAGCAGTAAGATAAATAAAAAAAGAGCGTACGTTAAAAGACAAGAAAACAAAATCTCTGCCCAAAATTTGGAAATAAAATAGATTGTGTGTCCTGGCAATTGATTATCGCTGACAAGTAACTATCATCTTTTATAGATATTTCACATTACATATTTTGTACTAGTATAACGGAGCGAAAGAAGACACATGAACTCCATATTTCAGTCTCAAAAAAGGGCTGCGCTGACAAACTTTTTTTCTTTATCACGTCGACAAAGTGTCTGAAATTGCCATTCGTTGATGCTATTAATAGTGCTCTTGACTCAAGATCATCAGCTGAACTCTATAATGTTTCAACTACTAGTATTAGATGTCATCGCAAGATTCATCTCTGACAAGTCTAATAGGATGTTCATCGTACTTAGTTAGTACGGAAGAATCTTACTTTGTTGCTTTACTTCAATTTTTTCCCGAATTTGTTTTGCAAATCATATGTAAAATTGCCTTAAAATTGGCGAACGATTATTTCAAGTCAGAGGGTTTATCTGATACTCCTCTTAAAAAATGGCTCTATTCATTTCTTTCGAATCATGATGATGAGTGTAAGTGGGGACGTGAACAAACATTTAATGAAGAAGCTCGCTCAAGCTGGTTCGAAAAATTTGATGGTGTTATGGTCAAATGTGATCCGCTTGACGAACCTCATCAGATCTTTAATTTAGATGAAACGAAGGGTTAATACGCTATAAGGGATTGAGATCAATCACGTTTCTCTTTACAAGAGAATAGTACATAGTTGAACCTAGTCGTAGATATGCGTTTTCGAGGCTGCTGGTTGTATAGAAAAGACTACCGAACAACACTAATCTGTGTGAGCGTTGGTGATTTTGTTGTCATTCCTATGTTTCTCTATTTTGGAAAATATTTAATGGATTCATGGTGTAGAGATGAATCAGATAGACTACATTATTGGATTATAACTAAAACAGTTCTCGTTGGAAATAACTATTCTATCCATCTTGCCACATAAACTCAACGAAAGCCTAGATACAATCGTTTATCATTTCAGGTTATTTTTCTTAGAAAGTGTTTGCTTTTCTATAAAAGAATTTTGTTTTAAACATTATATAAAAGGTTCAACTTATTTTTTTTAAAGTAAAGCAATGTTTTTGTATGTTATTTAAAACAGTATTTTAATTTCTATGCTTTATGTTAACAACATTCAAATGACAGAATAAAATAAAAATGAAAGTCTTTCGCACTTGACAGTGATGAAATGTCATGTAAAATAGATCTTGTAATGCTCATACTCTGTATGCAAATAATCTTTGATCTGTGTTCCAACTTTTGCACTAACACCAACTATGGATCTCGTACTTTGTGTGACGCGAATAGTTCTTTTTCAATCATTCATTAAAAATTCATGTATTCTACATCAGGTGAACAAATCAGAAATTCAAAATAGCTTGAGCGATCGATTATAGATCAATTCTCTAGTTCGATCACAAACATCGTTCGAAGATAATAGGAAAAACTTAGTAAAGATTATATTATAGAACTATGAAAAATGTATGAAAACATAAATTGTGAGATGAGACATTGAATAGCGTTGTTTTTTGTGGAACTAAAGACATTTTGCATGTTCAATAACTTTTCTCGATGTCTCCTTGCTAATTTTCTTGAATGGTCAAATTAGGAAACAAAAAAAACTGTATTGAGCGAATTACAAAAAGCAGGAGATCAGATGAAAATGATGATTGGTTGTCGTTGTAACGACTATTCCTCATGAAGGAATAATTATTTTGAATAAAAGATGTATGAAAATATAAAGCAATATCTACTGTATCCAGAAAAACTAAAAGCTAGTTTGAACGGTCGTTGTAAAGCGAAATTATGATCTATTCTTCTACAAGATAAACATTTGTGATTGTATTTGGGTTTGACGCTCTATCATTTTCTACTCACCTGAAGGTCCAACAATGGCTAATCTTTCACCCAATTTAATTTTAAATGACAAATCTTTGATTAAAGGCTGTTTTCTATCACTTTGATTCTCGTGATAATCGAACGAAACATTTTTAAATTCGACTTCCGTCTGTTCGTTCGGACTGAGATTAAACTCCGGTGCACCTGGCTTGTCATCAACATCAATAGGTTCACGTAATAGGCACAGCATAGCTTCAGCATCCAAAATTTGTTGTTTTACATCTCGATACAGCTTGCCTAATTGATCTAGAGGTTGATATAGACTTTGCAGATACTGATACATCATCACAAAGTCAGCTAATGCCATTCGACCATGTAAAACTTCGTAGCCAGCTGCCAGTAAAGTCAGAAACGTAGCCAAACTTGTTATTAAACCCTGAACCAGTGATGTAAATCCATATACATACAGAGCACTTAATTCAGCTTTGCAATATTCTCTTGTAGATGCATCGTACCTTGCTTCTTCGTGACGTTCTGCATTGAAACATCGGACTGTTTCAAAATTAAGCAGGGCATCTAAGTAATAAAAATTGTGTAAAAAAAGGTGTGTGTGTGTGTGTGTGAGAGAGAGACTTCTTCACCACATCCACCATCTGTACTAATACCTCACATGTAGATCCACTTCGCGAAGTTAGAACTATGCATCTTCGGGCATCTAGACAAATATTCTACGATTAAACTAGAAAAGGTCATTTATGTCTGTCTTAGGATCCGGTTAAAATAATCCGGATCGCAACACAACCTAAAATATCTTGAAATACGTTTTGAAAAAGAACTCTTTATTTTTGTATTGGTGGAGCTGCTGGAACCATAACGTTTAGGAGTACTATATAGACCTTCAATCTGTCAAGTACTGAAGAAAATAGGACTTCCTATTAAATCGTTCGATGTGCCGTTAGCTGTTTTTAAAACAATATACATGGCGTTCAAATGCAAGAGGATAGAGGTTCACTAAATTCGACAGTGTTGTCGTCTTCTTCCTTCTTAGTTGTCATTTGATCGCAATATAATAATAGATTCAATCCAGTTTATTAGTGAAAGCAAATTAAAAAAAGCTTGTCAGCGCAGCCTGTTTGGGGCTGAAATGTGGAACTCACATATCTTCTTTACTTTCACTGTGCTGATGGCAAAATATATAATGTTTAAATTCTCTCAAAGACGATAATTTTTTTCTAATGATAATTGATTGTCAGCAAATCTTGTTTTTTTTTTTATTTATATACTTCGAGTAGAATTCTTTTTGTGAAGTTGCTATGGTTTGTAATGGTGGATATGTCTGTAATGTTCTCTTTCCCGTTGCTATGTGTCTGTAATGGGGTGGGGGCGCCAACCTCGAACTGAAGACTTACACTCCCTATTTTCTTCGAAAGCATACGTGAGTTCCACAAACATAACTACTAAACATTCTGCTTGATGAAAGAAAACACATTTCGATTCTCACAGGCCAGAAGTCTTGTCCACACGTAACACCTCATCTCTCGGTATACATAACGGGTTTCTCTGAATTTATTGATGGGTGGCATATAATACATTTGAAAAATATCGAAAGAGAGTTATTGCTAAGAAGAGTTAGTCCTGATCATCAACTGTCATATAGTCGTCAGTGTCATTTTTGCCTTCACTTTCAATTATTCAGGTGTACAACACTTGATATATTCTCTCTGTCCAATGGTAACGAATATAGCGGGACTTATACAAAATGTCAAACGGCGCTCGTAAAAATTATTCCTGGAAGCTGCTATTACAATGTGGGTTGTTGGGGTGTTCCTCCATGCAAATACGCATTTCGAAAACTTATTTCACTTGACTATAAGCACAGACTATCTTTAAATCAAGAATGCCAGTGGTGCTTTATTACTATCAGTACCAGTAAAGTCACTCAAAAGCGTTACTCGATAGCTTGAAAGTAATAACGCATTAGTTGCTACACTATTTGCAAGAAAACCGTAAAATACTATCTCCAGAATGTAGCGAGACCGAACCTCTGGATATCTATCTAAATGAGTTTCGATCATGACTCTGTCTTGATGGGCTTGTTTTTGATCGATCGGACTTTGTCTACTCTCATTTTTGGATAGTTTCTTTCTCGGCTTGTTTTGGGCAGAGTTCGTGGTTGTCTCAGATTGAGATATGACCGTGGCACGATTCTCGGTGGTGACACATGTCTTCATCAGGGTAAGTAGACAAATGAAAAATAGGATACATTTCAAAGAGACCTAATCACGCATAATCTTTAATGCGTGATTCGAAGGGTGTGAGGCATTTTCTTCGACCAATGCTGCAAGAAAAGATCAGTGCTTCCAAACGTCTTAGTGATGTCGAGTTATTTAACACACAGTTTAAGGAAAATTGCAGATTTCAGATAAACCAATACAGTTTATAAAATGACTGGCTCAACTTTTGGGTATATGCCTAATTCAAGTTCGAATATAGATGAAAAATTCAAAAAATACCTCAACACATATTTGCTTCTAGCTGAAGAGTTGGTTTTAGTTATTAATAGTTATAATTCGTGTATATGCATACAGAAATTCATTTAAACGAATTACAACTATGGGACGAGGACAACTAAAGCTATTCCTAACTATGTTTTCGATCGTTTGTAAAGCTCTTAGTAATAGTTACAGAAATAGAGCGGTATAACCTCCAGAGAAGCAGGAAGAATATCCTATCTTCCAGCTATCACACAATATTGAATGTTACTCAGAAGTAGCTTCATTAGCTTGATGTCTTCTCCACAACTGTTCCTAGCTGTAGTTCTGGCCAAAAGGCCAATCTGAACCACAATACTATCGCCTTATTGTATGTGTTTCCCATAAACATTGACTAATCACATATCAGCTTTCACTGCTGTTGTATGCTCATAGGTAGTCAATGTGCTATCAGATGGGCCATGCATATGCATGACATGTTATTGTTAATAGTTTTCCCAAGGTGACTTCATGACTGCTGATTTAACGGTGCAATCTCAATACGTTCGAGATATGTACCGAAAATGTAAGCACTCTAAAATAGCGCCTTTAACTTGCAGCGAGGGTCACATTATGCATCTCGTGGAAGAAAAGTTCATCTGTTATCAGTAGTCTCTATTGAACTTGATGCGAAAATAAAAATTGAGATAAACACTTGAGCGTCTTCTCCCCTTATGTACTATTCCAAACGGACGTTATGCGACCTCTTGCAAAAAATATGACTGAAAATTAGCATGATTTGTATACCCATCGAATGTTCACTATTGCTTCAAAGTCCAAAGAACAATCTGGAAAAGTTTAATACAAGACTTAACAGCTTATTTAATACATGGAAAAAGATACTGCCGATACCAATTGAATAATCACTTCGACTAGCCGGCGTCAAGAAATAAAAATAATGTGATAGAAGCGATTCTGCCGATCCGATAATCAATAGCAGTTTTCTCTTTCACATAGATGGAACCGATCTAGTTTTTTTCAGACCGGCACCGGTACCGGTCCAACCAAATCAGACCGGACCGTGCCGGCCGGTAGACCGGTAAAACTGGTCTGTCGGTTGAAGCCAGTCTATACCGGCAAAAATGACTTACCAATAATATATCCCCAGGTCAAAAATCAGACATCAAGTCTTGTACGATCAGGTGAAATCGTATAAAAAATCGTGGTCTCAGAAATCTAACATCAAATCGCACTATAAGATTCTTATAAGATCTTATTTTGATACAAGATTTTCTATAATCTTACAGTAATATCTTACAGAACAGCAAGGTCTGCCAAGAATCTTAAGGTACGACTTGATGCAAGAATTCTGAGGCCATGATTTTCGTACGATTTTTCGTCTGTTCCTACAAGATCATGCAAGATCAGATGTAGGATCATGTAAGATCTTACCGTCTGCTTGTTTGGCCTGGGCCAATTCATAGAGTGAAACTTCTTTTTTAATGTATCTCCGGCCAGAGATGGAACCGGTCTACCAGTAAAAACCGGTCCGACCGATCCAAACCGGTTTACCGACCGAAACCGATTTACCGCAAAAAAGTTGATCTGACCGGTCTAGTGATCAAAACTAGTCTACTGGTACTAAACAGGATGCTGATGATACGTCAGTGTAAAAGAGAAAATCGGACCCACCGACAAAATATCGATTTACATACAACAGGCTGAGGCTTGAAATGAAACCTTGTTTCCTAGCGAACTCTCTTGTGGGCTATCCTTGTACTTTCACACATACTGGTATAATGTTTCACCGTTGATAACAATAGTCTCACTGAGGGGCCTTCTGAAAACTGGTTTTTAAATAAATTCCTGTGTGATCAGTGGAACTAGTCTTGGTGCCAGTTGTTTTTTCATATGAATATCATTCATCATAGAGCAGGAAAGTGAAAAATATAAACCGATATAGGGCGGTTTAGATCGGTCAGACTGATTTCGATCGCTCAGACGGGTTTAGACCGGTATATGCTAGTAGACCGGTAGATCGGTCGATCCAAAATCCAAACCGATACCGGACCGGCCGGTTACCGGGACTGGTTCCATCTCTTCTCTTTCCTATAATGGAGATGTCTGCAGCGGAAAATAACACTATCATTATTTCATCTTTCAAGACTTCTTCGGATTTTTTATTTTTCAAATTCTTAGTTTTCGGATTTAGAGACATATTCACAGATGCAGTTACTGCAAGTTGAAATACAGTCAAACAACTACGTTTATGCTTTCTATAATGAAGTGAACTTTCATTACATATCTGTCAAATTCTCGATGACCAGAGTGTCGACATTGAATCAGTTGTAGAGAAAATAGAGTCGAATGCACTTCAGAGAATAGTAACCGATAAACTATTCTTCAACGTGTGAATTCTTTGGAATTTTACACAAGGATTAAGAAGGAATGCGAAGATAATAAAGTAGCTAAGAACTATTAGCAAAAAGTACTGAAAATTCAGAAAAAATAAATCGACTTGTTTCTTAATTGGTTGGCACATAAAAAAGTGTTAACTCAGACAAGAACTTAACTCAAGAAATAGTTTTCTGAATTGAAACCACTGCTTTAGTTTTTATTATCACTTTAGTTCATAATCAACTAAAGTAAATTCTGATTGAGATTTAGTTAAATTGATATATCTCTCTTAGCAGCTATTATCGACTAACACAAACTACGACCCTAATGATGATTAGAAGATCTCAAGTTTCTCGCTTCAGATAAAGGTGGTATTGTAACAGATCAAGTTCATACGTTTGACTCTTTGGATCAAAAGAACTATTGAGGCATTCTTTTGAGAGGAATGAAATTATTGGAATAGTTCTCTGAGAAAAACCAATTCTATAGAAAAATCAGCGGTTTTTGAAAATGTCAGTTTGCCAAGGAAAGCTACAGAGAATTTTGGTCGCATATGACAATATAGAATTGGAACGGAAGAGTACCTAAAAACTTGCATGCTATACTGTTTTTTATCATTAAAAAATTACTACCTATTAAACTGCGCATAAACATTCATGTTTTCGATCAATCTGAATACTTTGTATATACTCTATTAGACGCAACCCTGGTACACTCTTGAAGTGAATGACTGTGGATGTCAATTTCTAGATTTAGAACCCCTCTCATGGTTATTATCCTGGTTCTCATTAAAAAATAATGATAGCATTAACTCAGTTTTCCTATCATCTATATAATGCATTCCTTGTTTTCCTACTTATCGTGTTCTTTATATTACTGAATCATGGTGGTTGAGAACATTACTCGAATTATTATTAATTTTTAATCAAACACGTAATATACATCACTAGAATCGATTGATGAGCAGACCAGTAGCACATTCTGAATTTTTCTTCATTACTCGGACTCCTGCAATATGCATCTAGAGAGTAAGTTCTACTTTAGATAAATCTTTCGAATAGTGATTTTCTAAGACTTTGGATTATGTCGCCGCATTGATTTGCTTAACGGTAAATCCGTTGATGAAAAGGATGTTCGAACACATCAAGATAAAAAAGAAGAAAACGATTTTATATCATAATTTGTATTACGTTGCAGTATTGCAAGAACACATGAGTAAACAATAGTTCATTAATTCTTACTTTTGAATATTTCTACTGGCGAATTTCACCAGTATTATGATATCAAATCGTTATTTGTACCACGTTATTCTCTTCATCATTTACCCTTATAACTAACTTACAAAACATTTTCGAGGTCATCTCTTTATATTAATAAATACACAATTATACTTTTGTTAAAATGCTACTGCTTCATGTACTCGGATCGAATCTCGTCTAATGAGCTAGTTGTACGTATAAATGACGGCTTTCTAAGAATTCAATTTTCTTTAAAAGCACTTTTGAAATGTTTATACAATCGGGATCGATTTAGAACTGCTATAGGGATCGTTTCTATGCACACAGATACAGTGTTGATTATCTTCTTCCTACGAAAGTATTTTGACATGATCATAACGATCTTTTCGAGTCTCTTGGACATGAACTAATTTTCGAAAACCAATTCATTAAGCATATCACAATACTAATTCGAGTCAACATTAATGTCCATCAATAACAATACTAATCACTACCAATGCCTCAATAGCCAACTGGTATTGTGACATGTAGGACAATCATAAGTTAAGATAATTCTTTCGCTTTCTTTTAATGATAGTCTTTGAGAAATCGTTCATGAAAAAGCAATCTTATGTAATTTAAGGTGTTTTTCAAACTCTTGATGGAAATTTCCATAAGTTGTTTCTGATAGAAAAGAAATGAGTTAACATATAACTTCTATGTCTTTCTTCCAATGATTTTCAGTGACTTCTAACGCAAGGAATGAGTTTGTTCTCCAATTTATTGAAAAATCAGTTTCGCTTTAAAATCGCTACGCATGTCTTCATTTTCAGTTCTTCATAAACTAAGCATACTTAATATCATTTCTTCAGATGCACGAGAGTAGACCAGCGAGAACCAAAATAAAAAATGAGTTGTTCCCTTTTTCCTTTTCCAAGGTTCTTGTGAAGTTGTTTAAGACTACTAGAAAAAAGTAAGTACCATGTGTAACGATTTCAGGTACCGGAAGGGTCAGTTCGGATAAGATTATCCTTTATTTTCTTTCTTTATGTTCAAAATCAATCCTTTCCTTACAAAATACACGTTTTTATACGAAATATATATATATATATAGAGAGAGAGAGAGAAAATCAAGAGCGTGAGAGAAGAAAAAGGAAAGATATGATAATAGGAAAGAGAAGAATACCAAGAAGACAGAAATGATATAACGAGAGTAAAGAAACATATTAAGAAAAACATGTGGATAATGGAAAGAATAATTATGAGACGAGACGGTCGTATCGATTGCATCAGAGTAGGCAATGAACTAATCAAGAGTATACATCAGTACGACAGAAAGATGGACAGAGTATGTGGTGATAAGACATCAAGGTATGGTCGAACAACTTATGTGAACAGCCGATCTAATCATAGCGTGGCATTGAATAAATACATACGATTAGTTAGATAGAGAATGTCACAACATGCGCAACTAAGAAAAACTGATTAATGCAACCAAATCGAAGCTCTTTTTGAAAGTGTCGTACAAAGACGGTTCCGTGCAGATCTTATCGTTCATTCCTGTCAAAGAGGAATTTCAATATTTGACTTTCCTACTATATTCAAGACAATACTATTCTATTTGGGCAACTCTGTACAAACATCTATTTAATTTAACTATATTTCTGCTAGACTATTTGATTGGTACCTACTATCCCATCTCTCTATTTCTACCCATTCAGTCTTATAACTAACTTTCCATATTAATGTGTTTCTGTATTTCCTATATCTGTTTCTAATCTCTCATACTTATCCCTAATCCCTTATTTTCTATATCTGATCCTTTATCGCTAAATTTAAACCTTTACATTTATCCTTAACACCTTAGTCCTATACGAAACAATAAAGTTCTCTTTGAGAAGAATGAAACCTGAAAGCAGCCATTTAACCTTCAAAACTGACTGTAGCGTAAATTTAAATAAGGAAAGGAAAGAATCAAGTCAGATCAAATCATTTCCTGATTGGTAAACATGTGTTGTTGTTCTTATATGTATTTAAGACAAGGAAAAGACAAGTTTAATGCGAAACCTCTTGGCTGGTATTTTTAGAAAATATAATGCGGTACCTTTTCGACTAGCATAAACCTGTAATGGCTTTTACAAACCTATTCTACTTCGAAACCTTATAAAGGTTCAGTACACTTGCACGACACCTAAAAAAATATGGTAAAGTTCGACAAAACCTCATAAGTTCCGTAGTGGACCTCTTTTTAGTGCAGAATATATATGAAGAATTTCATATTCTTATACTTTACAAGAACCTTAAAGGAGTTCACATTTTGAAGCATCATTAATATATTAGAGCACATATATTGGTGCTGGCATTTCAAAACATGTTCATACCTATCATTCTGCTATTTTTTTCATTGTCCTTTTCGTTCATAATGCGTCGGTAGCTGTCTCTCCATTTGGTGGCCCCGATCGTGCATAAGATATAAATGACAACGGAAATTAATGTGAATACAAAGAAATACCATTTAAAGAGTACTGCAAATATGATAATGATGACCACGAATTTGAGGAACATTGGCAAGAGAATGAATACAGTTAACTTGATCAATGCTGCATTCGTACCTGCACCACGCGTGACAGCTCTCAGGATACCACCTGTTTCTCGTCGTAGATGAAAAGACAGCGATAGTCGTTGCAAATGACGAAATGTGTCCATGGACACGGAGCGCTCAGTTTCTACATTGATGCCAGCAAAGAGAAAGTCACGCAGATTCGGAAAAAGTGCACTAGTGATAGTAACCAATCCAAAAACAAGAAAATCTTTCAGGGGAAATGTGATGGATCCATTGGTCAAAGAGTCTGACGTTACTTGAGTCATCACTGTAATGATTCGTCGCATCGGAAGAGGACCATATAGTTCAGATGCAGCGGCAGCAACCATGAAAACCATGCATAGTAAAAACTCAAGCCGCAAGCGAGGTTGGTTACGAGGCCAGAGGTAGGACAACGAGTGAATAAACGTTTGCAGATGCGACACATCAGTGCACTTGTCCTTAAGCATACCACCAATACTATTCTTATCACTCAAACCATCCTTACCTAAAAAAACATAAAGAGATTCACAGCTTACACACCTGTTTTCATGAGAAATGAGACTCACTTACTTCCTTTTCCCATGTTTCAATAGAGTTTAAGTACGTAATATAAAGAAAATTCGCACCAAATATCCTATGTACTATCTAGAAAAATAGAAGTTTTCATTCATTGAATCAATTTATTACAGATATAGACTGTTAGCATTTGTTTGAAGAAAGTGGCTCATGCCTGCACATGCTTTTCTTTGCAATGAGCTAATTGGATAGAAAACAGTTCTTACATATATCTTCTCCTTTTGATGCTGTTTGATAGTAACTAATCCAAGCTATGATGGCCACAAGAGCAATTGCTTTGCTACAGTTTGGCACGCGAGTATCACACATGTTTGACTGATTTCGAGTATAATATGAGAGAGAGAGAGAAATCTTGTCGGGTATAAATCTGTAGAAAATTGTACTTCTAAATGACACTTGTTGGGCGAACTTTAAGAGAACATCCTTTCGTACCATTTAGTGATGAGCACTCCGATAGAGACAATCTATTTTTATACTCCAGCGGGTTTGGTGTGGAAAGGTATAAGTTTAAGTGTTAGGATGTATAATGTGAATATGGGTATTAGCATTAGCGTTTGTGTGAGTGTTAGCGTTGCTCTTTCCATTTTATCCACTGGTATCTGTGTCTTCATCCTAGATAAATGTAGAATTAGATCTACCTGATGAAACTCATCGTTGAGTCAAAACGCGTAATAGTAACTAATCATAGCTTTGTTTAAACCGTCATATTTATGTACGCTATGTTTTCCAATGCTCTCTTTGGAACAGAGAAAGCTACAGGTCGTAATTATTGTTCCTATCAAAAACTATTCAAAAAATTGTTGGGGACATTCTAAAAAAGTGTGGCTAAAGTGAATTTTAAAATGTCAGTGACTAGCAATACTACATATGCATTTCTTTTCTTTACGTTGTCCGAGAAAAGTAGCTACTTTAGCTACTTAGTTCTAGAAACCAAGTAACTGCTTTGGTTATTAGTGCCTATTCAATATGAAAATGGCTATGGGTATTTTTTGCACTAACTCAACAACAGAAAGACCAACGAAGCTGCATTTTTCAACATCATCCCGGCAAATGAATGCTCTATACCTTTATCAGCAAATGCTGACCATCGTTGCAGTTTCAAACTTTCATAATCGTCCATCTTTCGAGGAGTTTGTCGTAATATTTTGAAGTTATACAGACACCTATATGTCTAAACTAGCCATAAGATAGTCAGTAGGTCCCGCTAGAAACAAATAAAAAGTCGACGTCACTAGCTATCATGATTAAAGTTAACTACACATTTTCCTGATATATATAGTAACGCTTCTTGTCAATAGGATATTTAACTGATGGATACGTATAACTAACTACGTCTTTCATTACAGTTTTCTTCGTGAAAATAACTCTTTTAGATCGCGAGCAGCTTTCGTCATTAAAGACTAAGAGTCAGACTATATAGAAGTAACAGAGATTCAATGAATCTCATTAAATATGAAAAGATGAAACAAGTGCAAAACTATTAATGGCACAGAAGACAACATTATTTGCTGAAGAAGATGAGCACTTGATCGTTGTATATTACATTTATTTAGCTTCTATCATCTTCGAAATATTCCGTAAGCATTATCATGATCGTTGAACTATAAAGAAATCGTCTTTTTCTACTATTAAGGTCGTCCAAAATACAAGTTTATATGGGCATCGTAGCAGTTGTTGCTGATGCTGCTTTTATAAAACTCACGCATGTTTTCGAAGAAAATAGTATTGTGTGTCATTCGAAAGCAGAATTTTTTCTATATTCCTTTTTTCCTAGTTGCTTTCTGCATTACAGGCTTTATCAACCTTCCACCCCTTCTGAGACTTAGAAATGTGAAAGGATGCATATGTAATAGCAATGCTTAGATCATTCTGGAGCTCTGTAGACTCTAAGTACTCTGAATATGGTAGGTTTTGGTTTTCAATGCAGCGAAAAGATTTTATTATAGGCGACAATTAATAGGGTGGTCGTATTTTTTTTTTGATATAGCAGAGTTCAAATAGAATGGACACAAAAAATATGAACTAATTGAGTTTTAACTTTACATGAAACCCAGCAATATATGTCATAATTCGTAGAGAGAAAGGATGGTGTATGCGGTAGCTTACTGAGTGATAAAACCCATGTGTATTACAGGATAATATGGCAGTTGAGTGGGTGAAACGAAGAGTACGCTTTTACTTGCTGCCTCCTGTAGCACGCATTATACATGTATTATCATTAGCAAAATAGAATTCATGTACTTAAGATGTAACTGATTATAAAATTAAGTTTCCATGTTATAACGATGCTAAATGAATTTAGTCAAATTGGTAAAAAAGTCATCATAAATTCGAACATTTTCCAAGTGATAAAATTTCTGACTTCGTACATCAGCTATAAAAAATATTGATCTAATCTTGATTTATTCATTTATTTGATGACTTTCTAGAATAAATTGTTTTAAAACTTCTGACGATATCCTCTGGACAAAATAATCTAATCACTTTATATTTTCAATCATTTCTCTTCACTGACGTAGTTTGAGCTCATATTTAAGCTACAATAAACGTTCAATTATTTGACTTATTCTGAAAGTTGCAGCCCTATAGAATAAGAATTTACTGAGAAAACTACAAATATGTCTGATGTGCTTATGTGTCACTGAAGCCAAAGTTTAGTATTTTATTTATTTTTCTGTCATTTAAAATTCTATTTGGAATCTCAAATGGCAGTTAGTTAACATGTGCACTTGACTACAGAAGGAGATATCTTAAGATGTCTCTTTCGGTAGTCAAGTACACATTTTAACTAACTCACATTGAAGATTTCAAATGGAATTTTAAATGACAGAAAAATAAATAAAATACTAAGCTTTGATTTCAATCGCACTTACGTACAAAAGACATATTTGTAATTTTCTCGGCAATTTCTCACTGTATGCGGTTGAAACTTTCAGGATAAGTCGAGAAATTGAACATTTATCGTTAGTATAAATATTGACTCAAACCGTGTCAGTGAATGGGAGGGGGATATTCGAAAGCATAAAATGCGTAGTTTATTTTGACCAGGGAAATATATAGATACGTATTAGTTATGATTATGGGTAGCTACAACTAAATTTACTTTCATCTATTCCTACTCTGCACTAAAGTTATGTTTCAAGTTTTTTCGTTTTCTTTCGAAATGATATTAAGCAATTGAATCTTTATTAATATTCGAACTCGAATTCGGTCACTCATGTTATGAGGAGAGTTACTTTACCTAGCTACTCTTGGCTATTGATTTCATGAAGTGTTGTGGAAAGTTTTCATGAAAGAAAAAGAAGTTACCTCGGTACGAAAATGACATAATTCAACGTTAATGTTCTACCTGAGAATCAAAAATGTACTCGACATCCATCACTTCAGAGATGTTACAAAGAGAGAATATTTTCGAAAGGCATACTTTTGATTGTCATATCCTTATGAGATCTTGCTTGTTGATGACAACAATAACACTGTAATGACATATCAACAGGTTCGAAATATTCGATCTCGTGCCGACTCAATAAAAGTTGCATGATTCGAAAGAGCAAGAAAAAGATGAGCACAATGTGATATTTTCTCAGAGACATACTCCGAAGTCCCCACCAAAAATTTTTAAAACACATTTTTCAACACAAACAGCAAGGATGTTTCGTTCTCTCTATATTTTATCTCAATCATTTTTTTCTCGTTCTTTCGTGTTCATGGTTCTCTTCACATCAAGATGAAGGTTAACCTTCATCTTGATGTGAAGAGAACGATGAAAACGAAAGAACGAATACAAGATGATTGAGATAAAATATAGAGAGAACGAAATATCCTTGCTGTTTGTGTTGAAAAATGTGTTTTAAAAATTTTTGGTGGGGACTTAGGAGTATATCTCAGAGAAAATTATCACATTGTGCTCATCTTTTTCTTGCTCTTTCGAATCATGTAATTTTTATTGAGTCGGTACGAGATTGAATATTTCGAACCAGTTGATATGAGCGATGTTGTTTTAGGTTTGTGACTACGGCATTATATTATCTATACGTACATGTCCCAACGCGTATCGCTTATTCATACTTGTTTCTCCATGTTAATTTAACGCACATCATGTTTAATAATATACTGCGTTTTTTAATAAAAAATTTGCTCCTCTATTTCTTTTTTGCTTCAAAATCGTACGAACGTCTAGGAGATAGTAAAAGAGAGAAAATTGAATCATCGTCAAAATATGCACTTTACCAGCAATGTCACAATATTTTTCAATATCTCCGCATAAAAGCAATTAAATAGTGAGAAATCACTGATCATAGCTTACAGCTCACAACTATGGTCATGGTTGAAACATGTCGGTTTTCTAATTCAGTTTCGAATTTAAATGAACAGCTATCTACTTATTTTGGCTTCGAAAGTAGACAAAAAATTACAAAAACGACTTTTTTTTTTTGAAATAGCAAAAGCTCAACTTGTAAATTGATAAACTGTATGACACATTATTGTTGAAAAACTCAAAGATCAGAGTTTTAAACTTACACAAATAAAAATTGTATAACTTTATAAATTGTATGGCACACTCTTTTCGGATAGCAAAAAAGTAAAAATTTGAATTTTTATGCATTATAAAAATACGAAATTTTCAATTGTTTAGCATACGACTGCTCTAAAAGCCAAAAAGCAAAAGCTCGGGTTATATACAACATTAAATATCTATAAATCCATACATTCTGCGTTACATCTTTACTGAAAAAGAAAACACAGAAAAAGTTCAATTTTCTATAAATTATAAAGACAGATTGTGGCTGCGTTTATATTACAAAGATTTAAAACATGATACAAAGCGTTTTGATTACTTTGCACATATTCATCATCCCGTGTCATGATTCTTTTCTTTCCTTTTCTTACATATACAGTGGGTGTCAAAAATATTTATTCATCCTGTGACGTAACACTGTTTAATCTATCAATGGAAAACAGAAAAAGGTAAAGAGGTTTGACTATCATTATTCTGTAATTAGTTTATGATACCTAGTATGTGCCTACATATTTCATAGATTTAATTGCTGTTTTTTTAATTAGTTCATTTAAAAAAGGATAGGAGCTACATGATTTTCAAAGTATCAAACTTATTAATATATTCATTAGGTGAATTCAATACAGTATTTCAACATAGTGAATATGTGTTACTGATAAAATTAATTCAGGTTTATTTTATAAAGGTGATGGTGATTGTTGATGTCAAATCATAATGCTAGTAATAGTAAATTGATGCTTTGGTAGACAGTCTTTAGCGGTGTGGATGTGGGTGAGTAGATGTGGAATGTGAGTGTAGATAGTCGGGTACGGATACTGGTATGCATATTGATGTATCATGGACCCACTCCCGCACCATATATTGCAGTTCCATGATCTTAACGCAATCTGTTCCACATCTTCATTTTGTCTCAATTTTACACCAGGTATATGGCGTTGTACTGACGAAGGAAAAGCAACATTCCTTTTTAATTTTAATATATTATTTTAAAAGAGTAACTTTTTCAAGTTTTAAGAAGGATGAAATTTACGCTTAAAATAATTACGATAAGTCGCTCTACTGAAATTGTTGAAATACTTCATTCTAAGTAGTGAACGATGAAACATTTTCCTACCGTATTGGTTAATAAAGATGTTCACCTGGCTTTATTTCTTTCTGTTACTTTTTGTTCTCTAGTGATATAGTCTTAATTTTTTCTTTCTTTGCTAGCCCATATGGTTTATCCAACTTTAAAATTCCTATATCGGAAAAACCGAATCTTTTTTAGTGGCAGGCCGGGCGAAAGTAGCGGTTTACCGCTGTTAACTGCAGCAATGCGATCCGGTAACCGGATCGGTAAAACCACGGTAAACCATCGGTTTTTGTCCCATGGATTGGTATCTATTGGTTTAGTTGTATTGATCGAATTGTATTTCACGTTGCACTTCAACAAGATATTCAAGTTATTGAGATCAATGGGCAATACTAGATGTTTTTGTTTATAAATCTAATAAAACATATCGTTGAAGATGAAGATCCATTTGTTTTTGCTGATTGCATGACTAAAATGTCAGAATACAATTTAATACATGAACGTTTCAACGGTGAAATTTCAACTAAAGACGGAAAATTTGTTGTTCATGGGACAGAAATCAAAATTTATACGAAGTAAAGTTTATAAATTAACAAGTTTGAATGTTTCATTTATATTTATTTTTAGAAAAGATTCATCACAAATTCCATCGCGGCAACTTAGTACGTTCTGTTTATTTCACTCTTCATAAAGATAAGCCGATTGGATACTATTTTCTTTCTTTTTAAAGGCGTTGAATATATCTTTGAATCAGCCGGTGTATTTACAGCAATTGACGAATGTCAACTACATTTATATGCTGTTACTAAAAACATTGTAACTGCAGTACCATCAGTTACTGCTCCAATGCTTGTTAAGAGAGTCAATAGAGATAAATATACAGGAAAAGAAACACTTGTTTCAAATGTATCTTGTACAACAAATCGTTTAGCACTATTAGTTAAAGCTGTTCATGAAAAATTTGGCTTTGCTGAAGCTTTATTGACAATTGTACATTCATATACTGATACACAAGATAGTATTGGTGGACTATCGAATACAGTACTAAATTAAACAAGAAAAAATTATCGTAGCTTTTTACTTCTGTAGAGTTGGTATGATGCACATGGAACTGCACAATATGTAATTCCATCATCAACTGGTGCCAGTAAGGGTGTATATTTACTGTTTGTTTTTAATATGAATAAGAAATTTGTTTCTTTGTTATTGTTTAATTAGATCAGAAAAATAATGCCTGATTTAAATGAAAAATTTACTGACATTGTTTTCCGTGTTCTGATGATTAATATATCTCAACTATTGATCTCACTGCTCGACTGAACAATGGCGTAAGTTATATTTTTATTCTTATTTCATGTATTTAAAAAAACTAACGCTTAGACTACCTACAAAGAATTCTGTCCTGCAGTTAAAGGAGCTGCCGATGGTCCTTTGAAAGGTATATTGGCTTATACTGATGACGAAGTTGTTTCAACAGATTTCATTGGTGACACCTATTCTTCAATTTTTGATGCTCGAGCCGGTACTTCGCTCAATGACAACTTTGTGAAACTTGTTTCGTGGTATGCTATTATTTACTTAATATTTTCCTCTATGAAATGCAATAATTTTATTTGTTAGGTATGACAATGAATATGGTTGTTCAAATAGTGTCATTAATCTTATCAGATATATGGCCAACAAGGATCATGAACAACAAACTTGAACAATCCTCTATACGTTTGTGGACATGAATTTATTCGTTCTATATAATTTGCCTTTCTTTTTTATGTAGCCTTTGTCCTAGCAAAAAATTGTTTTTTTTTTCTACTCTATACTTTTAGTCTGTATTATGATTTTCATTCACTTACAAAGTAAAATAAAAAGAAGTATTTTTTTTTCTAGAAATTAATTTAGAAGTACGCTTATTATGTGTTTCTTAAGAAAAATCTTTTCCGACTTTTCAAAAGCATTCAGAGTGAAACAAAAGTAATGGACTGTGAAAATAGTTCAAGAGCATTGTTTCGCAAATCAATAAATTCTATTAAAAATAGATGTGACATAAATTTTATTTGCATAAAACATATGCGAGACAGAAAAATTGAGAAGTCTAGTAAACTTTATCTGCTTCTATATCAATACTTTAACAATGATGGAGTGCAGCGTTAACCATATTCTATATAATATCATATTTCGGAAACACGCAACAAATTTTTGCTTCTTTTTAAGACAACTCTTGGTGATAATAGTACAGTATTACACTTAACAAACTATTCTAGGTAAACAATAGTCAAAATCTTACTCAGACATGAATTCTGTTCTTCTATTTTTCTCCAACTTTACCATTCTAGTATTTCTTTATTCAAGACGCTGAAACTCGATGATATATTGTAGATACCAATCTGTTAATATTATCGTAACAGCTAATAGTATCACATAAAAATTGAAGGCAAGCTTTCTTATGTCCTCTTAGAAAAGATTGTTTCAGATATACTGCTTTTCCCAAGGCTGTCGATACTTTTCGGAAGCGGGAGGGGCTACATCTTTTTGCAGACAATATCTAAAATTTTTCACAGGCATAGTTGAAAAGTGGAATGATGAAGATGGGATGGGAAAGGTAAAAAGGTAAGGAATTATTTTAAGCAGAGACAATATAAAATTTTTTCCTTTGTGAAGATTGCGCGAAATACCGTTTTGCTCGGAATTTAATTTCGTGCCTAACGCGAACTTTGGCAAACTTCACTAACTAGTACAGAATCAAAGACAATATCTTAGAAAGCGGACTTTTTTCACAGATTGCCAAGAGTTATACTTTCTTTTACAATTTTCGAAAAAAAGTCCTTTCATATACAATGCAGTGACGTTTCTCAATATTTTGTCACCGAAGACGGCTACACTTGCAACGATTACTCATTCGTGAAACGCTCTTTAATCTTAATTTTAAAAAGTACAGTCAGCTGTTATCTAGTTTTACAGAAAGACAACTGAGCTTAAGGGTGGGTGTGGGTAAGTCTTCTCACTAATATCCACAACCACACTCACACCCAGTTATCAATGGCTGAAATAATTCTTGATGTTATTGGTATTTGTTTAAATCTTGAAGTAGAAAAAATAGAATTTGCTTTTAAAATTAATAATTCTTTGTCTTTTAGCATGCAATAACTTTTCGAACATTTATATTTGACATATTTGTTTGACGAGATGATTCTAAAATGACATCATTAAATGCAACACATACTATACTAGATAGAATTATAAGTGATAAAACATCTAATCATGCTTTAATAGCTAAAAACATTTGGATTGGAAAATGTGCACAAATAATTCATCCAGTACGCGTTTCAAAAAGTTTATTTTTTTTTGTTGTTATTATATTTAAATATGATTTTATGTGAATCAGCACATAGTGGTAAATCAAGTGCAGCTATAGTAATGACGGATATATTCACAAATCTAATAACAACAACAACAATTACGAACATTAATTCAACAGCAAAAAAAATTCTCAGCTTCAAATAAATCAAATTATACACAAAAAATCACTTCACAAACACAAACTTTGCCGGTAAATGGTTTATTTCAATAATTAATTTTTGAAAAATTTTGATATTTAAGTTTAATCCATTAGCTATTGAATCTGAAAATATCTTATTTGGTTATCATACATTAGCAAAGGGATGGAAAGATAGAATTCTTACAACAATATTACGTAAAGCCAATCGAGTAAATTAATTCGTAATAAATTTGAAGAATTTTTTTAAATAGTTTTTCTTTATAGAATCGCCATACAAGTTGGATTTGTTTTGATGGCATAATAAGTCGAGCATGGTCTGATTTATTACCATCAATATTAGAAAAAGAATTATCATGACAAATATGTAATGTTGATAAACTATTTTTACTTGATCACGTTAATTTATATTTGAAATATCATCATTAACTGATGCATCACCTTTATTTATATCTAATTCAGTAAAGTTTTTTTTTGTTTGAAATTTTAGTTTTCTGTTTTTTTAAATAGACTCATTTATTTTGATAAATCTGTGATTGATTGGAAAGTTATTGTAGATGCTTGACTTAAAGATCGACGTCTAACTTAGAAGTTTATATGATAAAAAAAATTTCAAATATAAAATGAATATTTATTTAGTTTTTTTTTTCAAGCATCTTCGAACGTGTTTTGATAAAGTAATGGATCCAATAATGACATTTCTCAGAGAAGAATGTTCACGGTATAATCAAATGAAAATAAAAAAATTTCCTAGATCAATTTATTATTTTGAAACAAGTTTATTATTGATTAGTGTTTGTTTATTACATGCTATATTACATGATAGTACTCATGTAACAATTGATGCATATGTTGAACGTTTTTTTATATATTGCTGAACATTTGTTTCTTAATCTGTACTTAGTTCTGATGAACAAAAACGTTCTTCAGATTTATTAAAAAATTTAGTTGCAGTTTCACTAGATAATGATAGAGAAATATCTATTTTTGATTATTATGTTGATGGATCATGTGAATGAAATTTATAAAGTGCTAAGTAAATTAATAAGAAATAAAAATTTGTCTTTTTGTATTTTTTTTTGTTTCAGAGTTGATGAACTTAATGAAAATATTCAAGATCGTATTGATGGTTTTCGTAATGTACTTGTACAAATAGTTGATTTAGCTCGTGCACATTATATTCTTAAGTATGCATCATTAGCAAAATTTAATGTTTTACTTAGTTAGTGGTACAACTGGTTGTGGGTGGGTATGAGAAGGAAACTCAATCGCACACTCACACCTTTACACGCGAGTCACCTTAGACAGAGAAATGATGGCAAGCATTAGTTATTTACTTATTTCGTCCTAGACATTGACAAGTGCGCAAGCGAAATGTGAAGAAAAAAAGACAGAAATTTGTTCTTTTCATGTAACAAAACAGAACGAATAAAGAATAAAAATGTCATATAAATGATCCAATATTTGGCCTATACAAATTTTAATCAGCACCTCTTTGCAGTTGAGAATTAAATTCATTAATAATCAAGAAGTTTTTAATCATTATCTCAAAATAGATTTTTTCACTAGAGATTTCTAGAATACATGACAATGTATGTATCTATAGTTTAGTGACATCCTCACATATGATTGGTATGCAAAATGCAGCAATGATTTTTCTACCAGTGTTTAACTATTACTATAGCTAGCTATAAATTTCTTCACCATAATAAGACTCCATTGTTGCTAAGATACTTGATGAATTTTGAAATTGCAATGGTAGTAAATCTATTAGTAATTGTATTACTATATATATTTTTCATTCTTTAGTCTTCAGCTTCTCTTAAATTACGTGAAAAAAAAAACAACAGCGTATGTTTTGTTCATCATTATCTTCATTATTCGTTGGTATTATTTGTCCAACGAAAAAATAAGAATTTTTTTACTTTTGTTTATTCATATTTACGAAAAAAATTTCTTATTGTAGACTGTCATCCTCTATGTCCGATTGAAGAAAATTTTTTTATTAAAGCCTCTGTTATTTACTAGATAAATATTGAATTAGAATTCTCCTTGGTAGACGATGTTGAAACAATAGCACTTCAACTATCATGATCGCTGCTGAAGAAACTATATTTAATTTCATCGACGATGGCATTACCTGAAATGCAATTCTTTCAACACAGTTTACCAACAAGAATTTCAATCCAACATTGAATCTGAATAGTAACGAAAGTTTTAATGAAAAATTCTTGTATGATCCAAGATTGGACGCTAACACATACATGTCACTTCTGGCAAAAAACTGTACATGTATAATTTATTAATATAGATTGAGTGTACAGAAGTATTTTATTTAGAATTTCCATTGAAAACGTCGGTACCCACATGATCTACTAACTTATAGCAAAGATGCATCGAATAATTTTAACAATGAATTCGTTGATAATACATTTGACCAAATCGTCTTATAACTTGGACTATTGAAAATATGGTTATACAGAAACATAAAACATAGATTGCAACGTTGTTACATCATATTTTATTTGTTTAGTTTGATAATATGATTAACTAACGTTCAATTCTATGTTGAATAGTTCTAATATTCTATCTTGATGAATTATAAATGAGATTACTATCTATTCTTTTTTCCCAAAAATGCTCATTACATTTTTTAGAAACATTATAAAAATCTTCGTTATTCTTAACAGAAGTGTTCTACGACCACCAGAATTGGGGAAAATCAGATGCTTGACCAGAGAGTCGTTGCTCACTGTGACAAGATTTAGAGTTAAGGAGGGTGAGCCGTTTTTGTGAAGAATCGATTAATTAGAAAAACTAGATAATTACTGAAACTTCGCTAAAGAACAACGAAATTGTTTCAAGATTGTAAATTACACCTGTAACAAACAAATGTGTACCCAGATAAAAGAATCAGACGTAAGATCTTGTACGATTAGATGAAATCGTACGAAAAATTATAGTCTCAGAACTCTTACAGTCAATTGTATTTTAACATTCTCGAAAGATGTCATCGCGACACGAAAATTCCTATAATTTTCTGATGATATCTTACAAGACAGCAAGATCTTTTCAAAAAATCTTATAATTCGAATTATTGTAAAACTTCTAAGACGACAATTTTTTGTACGACTTTCGTTTGATTGTTTGACCTGAGTAAATTAGGTTGATATCGATGAGCCATATGATTGTTATTAATTACTTACTTTTTGTGATCTGAGAATCGAATCAAAAAACATTATAAATATAATATAATATAGCTGAATTCTCTGTCTGTAAACTTCGATTCTATTTACAAAAATTTTTGCATGAATATCATACCGAATAATGAAAACGTAAGTTACTATTAAAGAGAACGTATTATTTATACTCTTTGAACTGTGAATATATTTAACAAAGCCTTGAAAATAAAGCATTTTAGTGAGAATAAAATGATAAAAAATGCACGGATTTTTAAACATTGTTCAATATTAAATTGAGCTAATTTTTATTAATTTATCGCACCAAAAACGATGACAAATGATATCTTTAGTCGCTGTTAGAGAAACATATAAAAATAGTCCTTTTCAAGAATTAATAGAATATGTTGGAGAGGAATTTAAAATTCTCCTAGAAAGATTAAAATTTTAATTTTCCCTCCAACATATATTTAAACAAATCGAACACAACTAATGGAAAAAGATGAAAATTGGATAAAATTTTACAAGAACTAATAATAAAAATACTAATAAAAATATAAAAATATATTGATTATTCTTCTAGTTTTAACATATTTATTAGATCAGAATTATTATATTGAAATTCATTACGATTCGATGAGAGGAAATAGAGAGAGTGTCATCGTTTACTCATTAAAAATTTTTAATATAGACTTCATCATAAGATAAAGAATTTGTTGTTGGATTGAAATGGGGTTTTTTCTTAATCTTTTTTAATCTTCCAATAAATATTTTCTATTGAACAATGAAGATCTAAAGAACTTTTTCTATTTTAGATATAACTTAAGCGTCTTAATTAATTAAATTGGTTCAGAACTCTGCTAAGAACTCAATATCAATTTAATAATGATGGCAGGTAAATAAATAAATGAGATGCAAGCCGGCTAAAGTAGAGAGTTTTACTCATACAGAGTAATACAGTCATTTATGGAGAAAAACAACTCGCAAAACAAAGACCTTTTACAGCTTCTGTATTTACGGAGAGTAAACAAACGTCTATCTAGCTCTGTAAATCATCGTAAGTTACCTCGCCGTATATGATTGTTGGCAAGCCTGTGTCTTGTTAATCGAAGATACTTGTTTTTTTTAAAGTCGTCAATAGAGGCGTAGGTTAATTAGATCTGTTACAACTTACAGTTCTACAAAGGGAACAAGCATATTTCTTAGTGTTCCTGAATGTCAGATATACGTGGAAATAGGAAAATAAAGAAATACGCTTTTCCCCCTATAGTTGTAAGACTTTTTCGTATTCTGCACCCTATCCTAGCATATCTACAGAGTTCTAGACTTAGGCAGATGTGAACAGGAGGCTTTTTTTAACAATATTTCAGCATATTTTGTGAATATGTAGTAATCTTTAAATACAAAATTATCACATATCTCAAAAATTTTGTAAAAAATAAAGTGTCATTAAGTGTGGGATGTCGATTGAAGAAGAACTGCACTCATATCTATAGTCACACCCAAGTGAATTTGTCACATTTCTTTTCAAGTCAGAAACAAAGGCTGAATCATTGTCTGTTAAATAAATAATATACGAGTGAATTCGGTTGCAGTTCTTCTTCAACTCTCATCGATAACTGACAAAACATTCCAAAGTCACTGTACTTATCAGCTTATAGTAGATGAAAATGTGCAAACAATACACTATTGCTGTCCCTTAGATGCTCGTTCTATCTACTCAGTTTACATTGTAACATTATACATTGCTTATCAAAAAACTCTTAGCAATATGAGCAATACCATCAATTTATCCAACAGTTTTTTCGTACCATTCTTACTCTACCCTGCTCTATTCTAGGCTTTCTATGTTCTAACTCTGCTCTGCAGGACTCTGGGCAATTTCTGATGAAAGAGCTGAACTGATTATTAGTATCAGTTCTTTGAATGCGAATAGACCTGTGACAATTCTATGAACTGGTTCTTTTTTTTTCGAGAGTTGAATCTAGCTACCCGTTGATTTTTTTTAGAACTGGTTGCAGTAACCAGTTTTTTTCCTAGAACTAGGATCAATGACCAGCTCTTTTCATATGAACTAGTTCTATCAGTAAAGGTAACTAAGTGATTACATTGAATACCTGTTCTATTAATCAAAAAAGAACTGGCTACTATATTCAATTCTTTTAAAATGAACTGCCATCCATTTTTCGTTCTTTCAAAAAGGACTGGACGACTGATACCAAATTAAGTTCTTTGATCAGGAACTGTCCCATTTCTAAGGTGAATAAATTGAACCGTTAGATTATTACTAGTAGCAATGGCTTAGTTGATTACGTCATATCTCTTAACTATTAATATCTGAAGAAGAATTTTCCGTTCGTAGAAATACTGTCTGATAAGTAAAAAATGTCATTCTCTTTTGAATATTTCTTTTAAATTAAAGAAAATAAACATGTTCAAGTTTTAATGAATATATTTATAAGAAATTGAATAAGTCGATGTTCTTATAAAAAGAATTTGGGATAGTTTAAAATTTTTTTACCATAAAATATAAAATTAAAAAAAATCTAATGGTTTAGACTACGTTGTAAAAGATTTGAAAATAATGACTATGAATTTATCTAATTTGCCAACATGTAAATTAGGTAAAGTAGTCATCGCTTGTCCGGATATTACTGGTTTAGCAGCAACTTTAAAGAATCATAAAGAATCAAGAAGAATAATCGTATGCAACTCGAAGGATCTTATTGGAATAGATAAATTATTAATCAATGATCCAATTTATAAAGTCATTGTTCTCAATAATGAAGAAGACAACGATATTAGAGAATGGTACGATGGTCTTTTATTTGATCGTATTATTGAAGTTAATAATACAAAGCAATTGTTGCGCCATTTGAGTACGGAAGCTATGTTGTCTTATTTTAATCAAGGCTTGGAACATAAAAAAAAAGGCAATTATGGCTTGGCTAATTTATGTTTTTCTGACTCGATAAATGCTCTTAATTGTTCTGCTGAATTCATCTGATACTTTTGTAAATGTTTTGTATATTTAATAAATGAGAAACATGACATTAATCATCATATCATAAAACATGACTATTAATTGATTTTACCGTTGAAGTGAAATCTGAGAATATTATTATCAAAACAAATCATTGCTGATCGACTCATTTTATTGTTGTTCAATAGAAAAATGTTATGCTGAACTATCTAACAAGTCTTAAACTGTTATATTATATAAAATCTTATCATGAAAGTTGAAACTACTATTTATTTGAATTAGTGATTTGATGAAAACAACGAAATATTATATATATATATATATAAATATATGCTTTTGAATATTTATATTTGTGTTTTATATAGTTATAGAAGAGCCCTGCGCGGCAGTTTCGAAAAATTTTTGGTTCAGACTTCCATAGAAAAAAAATCGATAGACTGAGTTTTATTACACTATGCATCAAACACGTCGTGCATTTAAGTGTGGGTGGGATGCTATGAAGAAGAAGGCTCATACTCATACTTTACACGCATATATTTTCCCTATTGATCATATAAAAAATGTGTCTTCGCCTTCTTTCATAGAGTAGCATGTTTGGTTTTTTTCGTACACCTACATCTAAACGGAAGTCGAGACCAGAAAAAAGTTTGTCCCAGAGAACTCTAAGTAATAGTCTCGAAATTTATATATGTGAAGTTGTTTACCAGTAACGAAGCATAAAATTTTCACCTATATTAATAGATGTTTGAAAGTTTACATCAAGATTAAAAAAAAATAACCAAATAATCTATATAGAATATAATTTTGATACAGACACTAGTAAAATTATGCTAGCACCCAACGTTTTCAACTGAGGACTCAGTTACCACTCCACAAACGCCCGTTTATCTATTTTTTCAATGGGAATCGAGGAGGTCTGTTGTACACTAACACCGCCCAGCATCCACTAACACTTCCTAAATCCACACTAATAGCACATTAACACCTACCAGCATACTTTCGTCATCACTAATCATATTTTGAAGAACAAATTTTCTTCAAATCTCAATGTAAAGTTCTCAGCGTTCTCCTGCTACTCGCGTTCGAGATTACAGATCAAATGTCGGTAAACTGAAGTTGACCGGAGAATGTGAAAAAGCACTCAGTTGTTGTGCTAATGATTACTAGAGTATTCTGGTGGATATTTGTAGGCTGTTAGTATTGTTTCAGCGGGTGTTAGTGGGTGTTTGTAGAATGAGTTAGTAGACTTCTACCTTGTGGAGTGGTAATCGGACCCTCAGGTGAAAAAGCTGGGTGTTCGTGGGTGTTAGCATCTTTTACGAATAATACTGTTTTAATAATTTTTGTCAACGTTTCATATCATTGGCTTTCATTCGAATTTGTGTTATATCTGTAAAAAGGATCAATAGTGTGTTTTCTTACTTACTATATACAGTTATTCATGTATAGAAAATACAAAACAAGCTGTGATGCTGTTTGTGAAGATTGTAAAATTTATGTTGTAGATTGCTTTTGACACTTGAGACGATTCTTTTTTTCGTTCTTTTTCATTCTACGACCGTCTTTGCATCGTTTGGAAGTTTGATTAACCTAGATACTCATGTTGGAAAAAAACATTTTGTGTGTTCGTTTGTTTTTTAGTCGCTGAAAAAATGAAGCAGCGTATGAAGGTGTGGATGTGGGTGTGTGGATGGGTGGGTAGAATGTCGGTGTTGGCACGCAAGTACGCGTGAGCGTGGGTGTGCGTGTGATAGAACTTTAAATGGACACCCACACCCAATATCCTGAGTCAGAGCCGCACCCACCTTCATTCCCTCTTCATCTTTATTATATCCGCAGTGTACACATTTTTACACAGACACTCGCCATGCTCAATCTTATACAGAATAGAAATCGAGACATCGGAGCACAGCATTTGGCTGCTGCATTACTAAATAACACGATGATCGACATATTTTCGCTTTGCTCAAAGAAGAAGCAAGCAGCTATGAAACCACTATGTGGTGCGTAAATGTCTCGAACTCCTCTATATAGGTGTGTTGCATTCTATTCTCATATGTCAAAATAATATAAAAGTGTTCATTTCAATATGGTGGACACTTTTGTCGCGCACTAATTATTTCTTAATGGCACTTCCTGTATGTCGAATTGTCGAAGAGAATAGATGTGGTTTTCATTAGGGCTATGAATTGTGGGTGTGGCGTGAGGGTATGTTGAGAAAAGCGTATTTCTGTATTTCTATGTATTTCCAAGCATTTTCAAGTATTTTCAAGTATTTTTGATGTACTTTTATGTGTTTCGCAATGCTTAAAAACTCATTAGAAATACTTGGAAATACATAATAATACAGATACACCCTTTTTTCCTCTTTGCCCTAACTCCACACTCACCCCTATACTTTCAATGTCAAAACAAATCACGTCAATACGGAGCTAATGTTGCCAAACTGAGAAAAATATATCTCATGCATCTTGTATGAAATATCAAGACTGTGATATAGTATTTGTCGTAGAAATTGCTTGCAGAAAAAGCAGACAACCAACGTCTGGTAGTCAAAAGTCAATATTCCCTATAGTTTGATTCTCGATGAAATTTAAAAGATATATTGTTTGAAACTCTAGTAAAACCATTCCTCATATTGGTACGTATATGACTGGCTAGGGGGTTGTGTGGAAAAGAAAGTAACAGATCATTATGAGCAATAAGTGCTTTTACAGGATTGAGGCTACAAATAAAGAGAACATTCACACCCTGTTTTTTTCTGTACTACTTTTTTTTCAAACGGAAAGTAGTGATAAGAAATAATGGAAACTCGTACAGAACCTAATTTACTTATTGACTATGTGAAGAATTAATAATAAGAAAATTTTGGAATTACTAGAAATAAAAAATTCTGCTTTAATTATAGCATTATAGCTATGGAGAATTGAAAAAAAAGGTTTATATTAGAGGTTTTGTAGCGAGAAAATAGGACAGTGCAGTGATTTTAATGTGTTTTTTCTTCAACCTGACTTAGTTTTTCTTCCAAACGAACAATCCATTGTTGGCATTGTTTGAGACGTTCATGATCATGTGTAAGTTTTTTGAAGTTCATTTCGTATGCTTTCTTCATATACTCTAATGCTTCAGCCAATTCACCTTGTCTATACCATGTCCAAGTGATATTTTCATAAGTTGTACGTAACCAGGAATAATATGATGGAAATGAATTTACTTGTATTTCAATTTTTTTCATGAAATATTCTACTACTTTATCACAGTCACCTTGGCTGTGATAAACCCACGTAATGTTTGTGTATATTGTCACCAGATATGGAAGATTCTTTGAAAACACCTTTAATTGTAGTTCTAGAGCTTTTCATACATTTCCAATGTTTCCAAATAACGCTGCTGTGCATAATATACTTGACCATAACCATGTTTAATTATTATGAAATATAATGACAGTAAGTATTATCTATAGAAAAAAAAAACTTAGCAAACAAGATTCAGAACCATTCTTAATGTTACTGTAGCATTTAGCACATCAAATTTTATCTGACTTGCTTGTATTTAGTCGAGGTTCCAATACTTTGTTGTAATTTATTACGACCTTTTCATAGTGACATTGTTGATAGTAGATCTCTCCGATATTACTGTAATCCACCGCTAAGTTTGAATGTAAATATTTCAGTTTATGGCTTTGATTTTCTGATGCAATTCTTTGTAAATGGAGCCATGATCTCATTCACAAATTACTAGTGTTATTTAATCAAACTAGAAATTCTTAACAGTGATGATTAACTGTTTTTTCGAATAAGAAGGACGCTAATAAAAGTCTTCAGTAATTGTAGAATGCTGGAGTAGAGAAAGAAAGTATTGTTCAGTTTTATTTAACTTCGTCATCTCTATCAACAATTTTTCCAAGTTTAATAACGGGTTTGAAGAGAGAATATAATCTTCTATATGTACAGTTAATTTCCTCAGTTCTTCATCGTCATCATCGGTTAACTTAAGATAAACTTTTCAGAAGCCTTAATCGCTCAGATCAATGGATTCTATTCGAAATGCGGCTCCCACTGTACGCAAATAATATTTCACCTTCGTCCTTCTCAAATATACCTTGTTGAGAAATATCGGCATAGGGAAACTTGTCTACATTCTTATTAATATCAATTTCAAATAAAACTCTTTATGTATCTGAGTCTTCGATATAATTGCTCCCATGACCAACATAGAAACTAGCAACGTTTTCATGGATTGTTGTGGATAAAAAACTGACTACTGAGAAGAGACCTCTCACATTATGTCGTATTTTCTGAGCAAACTCTTTAGTGGTCATTTATTGTCTTCAATAGATGGTTTCTTTGTTACAGGTAGTTTTTGATATCCGCTGTTGTAAAATATGATGTTCTACTAATTGTAGATAAACATCCTTAATAAAATATCGCAGCGAATAGAGAGTGTTGATATCGACTTCTCATGGTGCTTTGTTTAATAGACGATAGAGAAATGTAGCACGTGTGTACCAAAAGATTGCATTACATGCCTTATAATATTCTTCGAATTCTTCGATAAAATTCAAGTCTTTTTTTGTATTATTAGCACATTTTTCACGACAAAATTCCATCATTTCTTTTTCCGTTCATTTAATATGAATTAAAATGCCTTGTAATAATTTTGAATCACATAAATTCAGCTTCATGTTGCTTTGTAGTTTTGGTCGATATTGATAGAAACGGTTGAGCGTTAGTAACTGGAGTGGGGCCTATAGACGGACTCGATATACCAGACAATAAATGAATGGTAAAATCAATACGTAAAAAAATTTTCCTGTGTTAACGTTGTATATGTGGGAATTTCCATTTTCGCCGAATTTGTTTTTCGCCGACGACGATTTTCGCCGAATTCCAACTTCACCGAAAGAATTTTTCGCTGACGGAGACATTGGAATGAGTGCACATGTGGGTGTAGGTGTAAGTGTGGGTGTAGGTATACG